>VMOF01000024.1:67443872-67523502 GCA_011764245.1 Trialeurodes vaporariorum | reverse complement strand
AGGTTTCCATACACACCGCTTTGGAAATGAATATCTACAGGTATCGATCCCGAGAGGAAAACTTAAGTAAGTACAAATTATAAAACGCCCCCCCTTATTGCCACGCTGAGCACCAAAAAAGTATGATTGTTGAAAGAATCTTGTTTGATGCACATTTTTAGCTACTTTGATGATCCGAGATTAAGTTCCGAACAAACCTATAGCCAGAGATACACATATCCTGTACTATCAGTCAATTAAAGATTGGGACTAAACTATTTGGGCTCGGACACTCGGCGCTCGAGGAATTAGCGATAAGGGGAGAAACTCTGGGAAAATTCGCAGCAGTGTTGCCAGCTTGTGCTAACGGTAAGCGATAAGGGTGTGGTAGCGAGGGGAGTGGAATATAAACCGCAGGGCCTTCACTCATAACAAATATGAGCGAGCAGATAAGCGTGCCTCGTCGAGAGCGGCTATCCGTCTCCGATCTGCGTCTCTTTTCCGACCAGTGCAGTTTCACCTAAAAGCTGGCCATCGTGTCCAAACGACACTCTGTCCCACTGTCGTCAACCCCTCCTCCCCCCCCCTACTCCTTCCACGCTGCTTCAACTCTCATTGTCAGCTCAACTCATTATTTCTTCTTTTCATTCAATAGACTTTCAGTGACTCGTTACTCGTTTGTTGTAAAAATTGGTTTTCAGCGATGATGGCCCCCCTCCTCCACAACACAAATATCATTGAGTCAGTGCCGACAATTTTGGGACAAATCCTCCCTTAAGACTATAGAAAGACTTTGTTGGGTTGCGCTTCCGTCGATGATGATATTGCGTGGATCAAGGAGGAACGAGGGCATGTGCTTCCCCCCTTCCCCATTCTCAAAAAGCGTTAAAAATTGCCCTTTTCCATCGTATAATGATCTTGAAATGATTTTGGACGCTAAAAATTGCCATGTCTAAAACGTACCCCCCCCCCCCCGCCCTTCAGAAAAATTATGTGGATCTGTCATTAGGCTGATGACTGTTGACACTTCATGATCTGTTCCCCGGGAAACTTTTTTAATTATCAGAGACGTTCAAAGTATCATTCAAAAAGTATCATTCATATCCTGCAAAAAATTAAATTTAGCGTGCTCATGGCTGATTCAGGTCTCGAAATATCTTAAAATGATAAAATATATTAAGAAGTTAGAGACACTGAAACTGGGAGAAAAAATGGGAGGGGGGGGGAGACGCCGCGCCGTACATGATCGTACTCGCGTAGAAGAAAACAACGAAAAAAATCGACCACAAATAGTTCTCATAGCATGGCCGTAAAATACTCGAAAACTAGAAAGGGGATAAGGGGGGGGGGTGGGGGGGGGGCTCAGGAGAAGTTTTGGTTCGGGGCCTCCACTTGTTTCGATACGAGACTGGTTTTCATATCTTTTGCAGCTGAGGCTCATTCACTCATGCATGTCAACTCATGACTCTTAAACCTGGGCAAAAAAGTGATGTGACCAAAACAGGGCATCGGACCGAACCGAACCGTGAACCGCGAACCGCTCCGAACCGCCGAATTTCCGAACCGCGAACCGAACCGCGAACCTTTTTTTCCACTGAGGCGGAGAACCCGAACCCGAACCGAACCGACTGGCTGAACCCGGTTCGAACCGGTTCAACGGCTTCGTAAAGAGGTCTTGAAAAAAAACCTGAAAAGGGGAAAGAGCGAAAAGTTTGAGCATTTACTCTGTGAGTATTCAATGGATCTCAAAATCGCAGTTTTCGTATCGAACCCTTTTCGCATAGAAAGATTACACAGAGTCACATATCTAAACTAGTTTGAAGCAACTGAACGTTTATTGGTCTACTGATTCGTTTGAAGTTATAAGGGTCTAAAACAATACATTCTATCCCATGTTGTCTTCTATTAGTCCACAGTTTTTTTCTGTTTCTGCCTTCGGAGCTATGTGTCTGTTGCGAAACTTTGCCCCAGCAGCAAATAGGGCTTGTTGAAGTATGAAATCAATGAAACTAAGTACGTTTAAGTTGTTTGACCCTCTCAACTGCCGCCTCAAATGTTCGACCTCGACCAAATTTTCTCCGAACCGAACCGCTCCGAACCGGTTCACAAATGTCTGAACCGGTTTGGAGCGGTCCGGAAAGTCGCGTGAACCCGAACCGAACCGCGAACCCTTTTTTTTTGTGAAGTGTGGACCGCGAAAACCCAACCCGAACCGATTTTTTTCCGCGGTCCGATGCCCTGGACCAAAATCCCCTTGAGACCCCCCCCCCCCCATTGATTCAGCTTGGCGATTGGAGTCAATCGCCCTCGAAGGTTTTCATATCTTTTGCATCTGAAACTCTTGGCGAATGGAGTCAACTGAATCAGTCTTAAGAAGGAGACAGACCCATACTCGCAAAACTTTAGGGAAACAGCAGCTTCAGCAATCACTAAAATTATCTTTCACTTGAGTCTTTCACTTTTCCCTTTGGGGGGAGGGGGGTTGCGGGCAGTCAAATATGGGGCGCCTCTTTGAATCTCAAGGGGGGGGGGGGGGGGGGGGTGAAACATTATTATCTACACCACTGCACAAAGTGTAATTAAATTAATAATTGAATTTGACTCTGCCCACTTCCGATGACCATCGGAGAAGAAAATTACGAGTGATGATCATCGTCGGCCGTTGGTAGCTATCAAACGGCCTTTCGATGACAAAGCAAAATGCGACTGAAACACTTCTCATAAAACTCTCTTTACTGTCGTGAGTATCGGTCGGTATTCCGCCTATTGGTTCCGTTCTCAGTAAACAGCTTCTCAAAAGAGCAAATTCTTAAATATTTGCCTTAGAAGATGAGTGAGTGAGAGGGGGTGGGGAAGAGGGTGGACTCAAGTGAGGGAGGAAAAAGCACACCGCACCGGGTGGAAACATTTTGGGCTCATCGGGTGATATTCCAACATTTCACTTTTCCCTTTCCCATTCTTTTCGACCATTCCCAGTCGGGTCCGGTCCGGTTCAGCCCCTTTGGGGAAATCCTGGCAGGGCCCGGATGCAGACCGAAGAACGTAAATACAACTGTCAGCGTCTCGAATCGCCAGTGCAGTTCATGACTTCTGTGGGGTCTGCACGCACTCATTTTTTCTTCCTTTCTCGTCTTTTTTTTAAGTTCCTTTAATTCCGTGTTTAGTGTTTTCGTGTTTTTTAAGTGTTTATTTTTACTTTAATTTAATCCGTATAAGAATTATAACTCCCCGCTGGATATTGAAAGCTTTCGAAAGATAAGTCTTAGCGCTTATTTCAAAAAAACGCGCACATAAGACAATTTCTGGACTAGGCTAACGATAGTCTTGCGCCGAGTTATCATTTTTATACTGTATTTTTCATTTTGATCCAATCAGGGTCCATTAAAAAATAATTTTTCAAAATTTTTAATTATTCCAAGTGATGACCTGTGCTTGACTTTACTTGGTTCGAAGTTGTTCACCGAGTTAACCTTTGTAGCAGCTGAATTTGCACCCTGTCTTATTCGCCTCAGTGGGAACCAGATACGCGTATGACGTAAGATATGTTACATTTTGAACAAGTGTAAAATATACAGAGTCATGCGAGTATTCTTAGGTATCACGACTATATCAGCTTGGGGTCAGAGTATTCTTTCCGTGTGTCCAAGCTGAAATAAAAGCGCGGGGTCGGAATGTTCCGTCCGTGTGTCCACGCTCAAAAAACAGCCTAGGGTCGGAAATACTCTGTAAAATGCTCCTACCTGATGAAAAGGGCTCCAATTGCTAACTTTGTGACCTTTTTTCGCACCAAGTGAATTCACGTCGGGCTCATCAATGTGCAACTTGGTTTTTTTTCGCTTTTTTATTGCCATTACAAATCGATTTTACCATGAAACAGAAGCTCGACGCTGTGCGATCTTCCGATGGCACGATCTAGAACTTTCGCAAGAATTTTGATACGCGTATTGGATTCGTGCTTTTCAGACGTATGTCGGTTGGCCTCGCGAAGTTGTGTATGTGGACGACTGTGGATAGTGGCGCGAGAATGCTCGGTTGCTATCTAACGGTCCACCATGAGCATCGCAAGGGGGTTGATCGAGATACGCCTGCTTGTACCGACTTGTCGATATGCTCGCGAAAGTCGACCAGATATCTATATCATAGTCACATTCGCCCTCATGAGAAATCAGGAGTTTGTCAATGGTGCGCTTGCAATACGATATAATTTTCTTGCCAAGTTCTGTAGTGACCTGCGATCGGAACATCACATACGTCCTTTTGGGCGTCTCGATCATGATAACATCGATTGATAGGCACCAATTTGTTTTTTTATTCTTCAAAATTTGCTGCTTAAGATTCTCCCTCCCCGAACTCCTCCAAATTCCTGTTCGCTCGCAATCTCTCTCTCTCTCTCTCTCTCTCTCTCTCTCTCTCTCTCTCTCTCTCTCTCTCTCTCTCTCTCTCTCTCTCTCCTATCTCTTTCTTATTTTCATTTTCCACTTTTGCTTGCTTTTCTGCTTTTTTTTATTTTTATTTTCTGCTTTTGCTTGATTTTCTGTTTGTGCTTGCTTTTCTGTTTGTGCATGCTTTTCTGCTTTTTTTTTTAATTTTTATTTTCTGCTTTCTTCATTTTTTATTATTGCTTTTGCTGGTGTTGGTATTTGCTTAGCTACTAATCGCGTCTCACCGTTTTTGTTAGGGTCCCTGGGTCCGGTCCCACCCAAATACTCCTCCAGTTTTTTTTTTTTTTATTCGCTCGCAATTCGCGTCTCCCTCCGCACTTCCCTAGATCGCGTTTCGGACCGCGCTCCGATACGGACCCGGGTTCCGTAAGAGAGTATGGGAGGGGGTTTTTCCTCAACATGAGGCTTTCCCCCTCTGCTTAACAAATAATAAAAAAGGGACTCTGGTGCAGCAACCTCCACGTGGTGAGTCCTGGGTAGATTGAGGCTGAGAAAACTATAAGGTATACATTCTTCTATTACCTCGCCTTAATCGAGCTAAGAGCTGCACAATTTTCAAGCAAACGCAATAATTTATTAATTTAATGAAATTCCCACTGCTGGCATTTTTCAATAACATTCTTTGGATAAAAATAATTTTCATCTATCAAATGTTTCAATTGAAGTGAAGTAAATTCGTTAAATTGGGTGCATTAGACTTGGCTGTTGGTATGGCAGCGACAGTTACATTCTCCGGTTTTAAAAGCTATCCATGATTAGCCTTTATGTAACTATAACTTAGAGCAGTTTGAACTATGGTTACTATATCAACAGCCAAGTCTCACAGTGCTAGACCAATAACGTTACTCAAAATAGTATCAGTTTAACGTAGAAATAAAAAAATCAGGCGGCCGTAGGCTGATAATAAACGATCGGATCGTAATGCTTATCGAGTCGATGGTCGAGTAAGTGTTATCTTATGGTTGGTGCCATTTCATTAGGTTTCATTCCGATAGAAATAACCCTCCCATCTCTGCGGAAATTAGCAGATGACTCTTGAGCTATCGGAGAATTTCCATAGAGATGGGAGGGTTTCTATCGGAATGAAACCTATCGGAATGGCATCACCCATAAGGTAACACGCACTCGATCATCGACTCGATAAGCATTACGATACGATCGTTCATAAACTGTGCATTGCATATTGCCTATACTGGTCAGAATATACAAGAATTAACACACGTTATACGTGAATGAAAACTGCTCATTACGTATTGCATACCCTGGCCAGAAATTACAACAGGCAACACACGTAATGAGTGTCTTTTGAATGACAAAATCATTCAGTTTTTGTACATAATACTGGGACCAAATAATGTTACGGCTTGACGGTCCTCCGAAAGACGTTGGATGGTGCGCACGTAAGTATGATTGCGTGTGGTTTATACCCCCGTAAGTGCTCACCGATCATCTGCGTGCAGGACCGTGAGGACGTAACATTATCTGGTCCCTATATATTACGTATTGCCTACCTTAGCCAGAATAAACAAGAGGCAACACACATAACAAGTGTGATGAATGATATACTGCACTGCGTATTGCCTACCTTCGCCAGAATATCGCTCGAATATAGTTCGTAAGAGGGTTGCAGGTCAGTAGGTCTGCAGTAATATGGACTACGGATATAACATGTCTACTTATTTTGGTCCACTGAAGAAATGTGTACGTAAGTTTGAAATAATAAATTGAAGGAAGAAAATTGAGATGAAGTAAGAATGAGTGATCGTTGCATTGAAGTGAAGGAAGAAATTTTGTCCGTAGTCCATATTACTGTAGACTACTGACTGGAAAGTGGAAACCCGTAAAAGATGCATTGGATTTGTGGCCATTCCTCACCAAATCGACCAGAGTATGATGCTGCATACAGTCATAAATTTGGGAAATATTTAGCCCTCGACGATTTTTTTTTTTTTTTTTTTTTTTTTTTTTTTTTTTATTATAAGCTAATGGCCCTTGAGATACAGGCAACCAGAAATTTAATAAAAATTGCATCTGTCGTAATGTCGGTCGATTCAGAAATCGCTCAGGATATTCACACTACCTGGCTGCAGCATAGGCACGCTGAATTCATTCTCGGAAATTCAACAAAACAACAGACATAACCCTTCAGATGTCGTAGGATGTTGAATAGCGAGCACCCTCCTCTTCACTTCTCAGCCTATCCCCCTGAGTTTTCCTAATGTCACCGTGCGACATCAGAGAGGTGTTGATTGTTGTTTCATTAAATCCGCGAGAATTCAGCGAGTCTCAAATCTACCCTATGTATTTCAGCGTAGTGCACTGTCTATATTTGTTAAACATTTGTTTTAAAGGTTCTCAAACTTTAGATTTTTTTTTTTTTGGTGACAAATATATTTGAAATTGGTTTGAAACGAAAGTGCAACCGTTTTAGAGTGGCTATCTGCTATAAACGACCTGATACCATTTGAAACCAGGTTTTCTGAGCATGTGCACACCCACTGTCTTATACATACCCCCTTTTACCAAGCAACTTCTCAATTGTACTGTAGTGACTTGAGAAATTTATACCTGCCAAAAAAATTAAAGTCTCAAGATTGTGAGAGAGATAAAGAGGAACTCACTGGCTTTCTCACTGACTGACAGCAGCTTTAAAACTCTATACGCATACCTCATGGATTTCGAAAGAAAACAGGAAAACAATTTTTTTGAAATGAGGCAATTTGTAAGGTTCTGGTAGTGTTGCCAAGTTTGACAAAATATACAAATTTCCCATAAGATTTCATGTAAAATGTGTATTTTTTGCCAAAACTTGCATCACTAGGCTCAGGGGATCTGTGGTTGGGGGAGGGGAAGCGAAACAAGTGATGAACATAAAAAACTGCTAATGAATTATTTATTAAATCACTTCACTTGTATGTACGAGGGGCGTTCAACTTATAAGTTTCCCTATTTTTTATCTCTGGTCCTGTTGGTGCCAGAAACATTTTACTTATACCGTAAAGTTCTTCAAATCTTCAGCTTTCCAACGGTAGTTTTGTTTTTGAAATTTAAGCAATTTTTGCAGGTGAAAAAGCAATATTTCTACACCCGTGTGGAAAAATTCCCCGCCAACTTTTTCAGCCAAAAGTATTCACCTGTTTTGAACAACAGCATTCGTCTGATCAGCGACGAAAAAAAAAATGATGGCTAGCGTTTTTTGGGACAATCAAGGAATTTTATTAGTAGAGTTTATAGAACGAGGCACAACCATCAATGATGACAAACATCATGAAACACTCAACAAATTGAGGAGAGCAATCCACAACAAGCGTCGAGGAAAACTCTCGAGAGGAATCAAACTCCTCCATGATAATGCTCGCCCGCACACTGCTGCCGTGAATCACTCAAAAAACGAAATTAAGAGTGAAAAAAAAAATTAATTAGAGTAGACAAGCATGACAAAAATCCCTCATTTTTTTACTTCTTACCCTTTCATACCTGGAAATACTTATTGTTCAGGGATGGCTTTTTCGCCATTATAACTGAACTGGGCACAAATTTTCTCTACAAAAAGATGTGCGTATCATATTTTCATACTCTTCATAAGATTCTATGTTATTCAGATGTACATTTCAATGTACACCAGGTATGAAAGATTAGTTTCTTTTTTTGACTGAGTTGCATGGAGAAAAAGTGAAGCAGCAGTTGTCAAATTTTGACAATGCCTAAAGTGACTTATCACGTTCTTTTCATGTAGCCTCCGAAAGGAACAAAACTATACTGATTGTGAGATTAGAGTATTAGAAAAAGGATGAGATATCAACAAAATATGCAAAAGTCATTCATTTTGTGACCATACAACCCCTCCCTCTCCCATCATCGGACAAAATTGTGAGATCACCAGTCACTACTCACAGCACAGATGCAAGAAATAAAAAAGAAACCAAACAGTAACAATAGACTGGCAATGAAGTTGATTAATCAGCATCACTTAAATCTATGTCTCTGATAAATTACTGTTTACCTACTGTTTGTTTGTCAGTTATAAGTCACGGGAGAAAAAGTTTAGCTCGTTTACCATCGCATCTTACAACTACATCTTGTATACGTATTCGCTCGAGCGCCTTCAATTTACAGTGTATGCAACAAGGCGAGCATCTAAGTTTTATATGTTGTGTTCAGAGATTACTAAGCTGAAGAGATATAGCACAATACCGTATCTAAACATACCAAGCTGCTTTTTTGAGGTTAGGGTCGTCTTGGTATACGTACGCTTATGGAGATTGAAATTCTGGTGAAATGCAAAATCGAGATTTATCCTCTCAAAACATGATTTTCAACGCTGATACTGCTTTGAGGAAGTAACTAAGCCATAAACTTTCATTACTGACGTACTTTTCCAATTTTGGTCGAACTTCAAAAAAACGAACAAAAACCTCGATAACGCCAGAAGCTTCCCATAAGCTTACATGTACCAAGACGAACCTAACCCCCACTTTTTCAAAAGAAGCAGCATGGTATGAGTAGATATAGCAGAACTTTTCAAACTGTTAATCGACTCCTACGAAGTAAGCAAACTGGCATACGATCTGGTGGACCATTTTTGTAAACAATTCTGAAAGTAACCGAAGTGCGTTCGGCTGCCTGTAAATGACTTTTGATTAAAGTTTTAGTGGTTATTTTAGTGGTTAAATTTTTCCCTTGACATTTTCCATTTTGTCAACGTGTTTGTAAAGTAAAAAAAAAATCAGAAAAGTGTGTGCCTTGAATTTATTTCCACTAACAGCAGTTATAGCAATGTTTACGAAAAATGGTCCACCAGGAGGTACGCCGTATTGTATCACAGCCTATTTGAAGGCGTTTTTTACGAGATGTCGATTAACGGTTTTCTAACACGGCGGGGATAGGACTTGTCATATGTCTTTACATAGTAATCTCTGGTTATAAGTCACGGGAGAAAAAGTTTAGCTCCTTCACCATCGCATCTTACAACTACATCTTGTATACGTATTCGCTCGAGCGCCTTCAATTTACAGTGTATACAACAAGGCGAGCATGTAAGTTTGATATGTTGTGTTACGCCAGGCGTCCTTTTTCACTGCGCTGCGTCAACTCTTTCAGACTCCGTATCTCGCTGTAACGAAATAACAAAATAATATCTCGCTATAACGAAAGTGTGCCTCCAGTCATTAAGTGAGAATATACTTTATGCTTCCAGTCATGGTTCAACCCTTCCGCTCGCCGTTTCCACTAGCTACTTTGAACCAGTGGCGGCTCGTGCTGTTTGGCAACACTGTTTTACTTCCATTCGATTCTATGTAAAACAATCGATTCGATAGTGAAGCAGCGCTTCACCGGCATTCGATTATTGTGCATAGATTCAAATGGAGGTAAAACAGTGTTGCCAAATAGCACGAGCCGCCTCTGCTTTGAACGATCATTTCCTCGAATTCTCCCGGAAAATAAAAGCAATGCATTTGTTCGTAAAAGGAGATCAAGCCAGTGGCGTAACGACTGGGGAAGCAGGGGCTGTGGTGCTTTGGGACTCGAGCCGTAATTAGGGGGCCTTTTCATCAGACTTTTTTTTTTTTTTTTTTTTTTTTTTTTTCAAAAGTTTTAAAAAATACAATAGAAGAGCCCAAAAGCGACAAAAGCGAAAAATTTACGATAGATTAGTCAATTCTTCGTCGCCTGCTTAAAGTTTCTTAAGAATCGATTTACTTTATTGGTTGGATGAAGAAAAATCATGGTTACTACCTAATTGTGCGAGCAACCGTGAAAATTAAATGCAGTATTTCTATAATTTTTTATTATAATCGAATCTTGATTTAAAAAATTGCATGAAGCGAGTAAAGAGAAGGGGGCAAAAAACACTATTTTGATTTTGGCCTTCCTACACATAATTATACAAAGACTGGAGTTTCAGCTGCAAAAAATTAAATTTAGCGTGCTCATGGCTGATTCAGGTCTCGAAATATCTTAAAATGATAAAATATATTAAGAAGTTAGAGACACTGAAACTGGGAGGAAAAATGGGAGGGGGGGGGGAGACGCTGCGCCGTACTATCAGTCAATTAAAGATTGGGACTAAACTATTTGGGCTCGGACACTCGGCGCTCGAGGAATTAGCGATAAGGGGAGAAACTCTCGGAAATTCGCAGCAGTGTTGCCAGCTTGTGCTAACGGTAAGCGATAAGGGTGTGGTAGCGAGGGGAGTGGAATATAAACCGCAGGGAACACCTGATTAAGGCTGAAATCCACCTCGATTACTTTTGAAAAGTGATCGATGAAAGAAATCGATAAACCCAGTTTGTCAAAGATTATAAATCATAACATAATGCCGCCCGAGGCAAGACCCCCCCCCCTCAAAAGCTGCCTCTGATAGTATAAGCTTTATTATTAGTCTCAAATGAGTTAAATCATTTAAAAGAGGAAAGGTTTCGGCACTTACGACGACAATCATTGGCGAATACCGGGGGAAAAGGGGGTGACCCCCCCTTCCCTCCGTTCAGTCAAAAAAGGGGAAAAGAGGGAGAAGGGAGGGAAAGGGAAAAGAGAGAGAAAGGAAAAGGGGATCACCGGAGGCGTAATTCCCCAAATCGCTCCCCGGGTAAGTTCAAATAACTTTTAACTTTAGGTGTAATGGACCTATTTATCCCTCCGAGTTCAACGATTAAAATGAATTTTTGGTCATTTCTACTCAGAATTTTCCGCTGAACAACGTGGTGATATCAGTTTTTTCATATCCCATCATTATCTGCTAAAAAAATGCATTAAAACCCCCAAAATGTCATTACCGTAGATTGTAATTTTTTGAGGTCCCTGAAATCGTCGTCTGATTTTGATGCAATGAGAGGTAGTGAAAAGTGTATGTCCAGCATTTTTTATGTCAAAGTACTTTGAAGAAAAGGTTTTTTTAAGTTTTGACCGAAAGTTTGGCGTACCAAGAAAATTACGTCGTCACGAAGAGATGTAATGGGTTTCGCGCCAATAATCGCCGAATATGTTTTCGTTGCTTATCCGGCCGCTAGAGCGCAGTTCGTTCGCCGTTGCTTACTTCCGTTCTACGTTTTCAAGCAATAGATGCCTATTGAACATCGCTGCCAGATCACTCCTGATTGTATTTCCTTTCTCAGGTAAGTTTTATTGTTTTAATAGTCTGAATTCTATCCTGTGCTCTTTTTACACTGTCATTACCGAGGTATACTTTTTTTAAAGCTTGTAACATGTTAACTGTCCACAAATTGTATGATCACAAAGACTGGTTAACCTTACCTCAAATCCAAAGTTTCATCCAAATCCGACGATTCAATCATGATTTCCCGCCATTTTTAGACTGAATTGTCATTACCGTAGATGTCATTACCGTAGATTCCCCCCCTAATGAAATACGATCTAAGGTAGTTTGGTAACACGAAAAACCACTGATATACTCCTTAATTTTAACTGTAGGTGTGAGCTTTTGCTATTCCATTTAAATGGACTTTAGCTTGAATCAAGCTACATGATACTGGAGCTCAAAATTCATTTCCGTAGGTTTTTGTCATTACCGCCAACCATTATTCATTAGCGTAAATCTCTCAAAAATGGTGAAATTTTAAAAGCTCCTCAATAAAGGGAGCAATTAATGTTAAAGTTTTATGTTTTTAACAAGTTCGGACTCAGTTTCTTATTTTTTGTAAAAAAAAAAAAAAAAAACGCATAAAACAGTCTTCATACCTATGTTTAAGGAATTTTTTTTCGGTCAAATGAGCAAAAAATCAAATTTTGGCGATTTTCTGCCTTGTAACTTGTGATAAGCACCAATTAAGTACTCACTCATTACTTTTATCACTAAGGCGCATTAAAAAGGCGAAGATAAAATCATAGTTACGCGTATATTTAGGAAAATTTTATGTTAATTTAAAGCTCAAATGCGAGATCTACTGTAATAACATGAAAAAAGGCCTAAAAATTAAAAATGGAGGCAAAAATATGTTTTCAGTACAAATAATTCTTGACCACTACTTAAACATCATTCTTGGGGGTATGCTGCCCCCAAAAAAAAAATATGGGGATCCATGATTTTGACTTTCATTTTTCAAAACTCGGCTGACCTAAAAGTTAAAAGTTATTTGAACTTACCCCCCCCCCCCCCCCCGTTCGCGAGGGCTAGATGTGTTACTTTACAATAATTAATTGCAATCGATATACCACCCATCTTTCATTACCTTCTGAAGAAATGAGAATCTGCATTATTCAAGATCATGGAAGTCCAAAGAGAGCCCGTGAAACACCCCCCCACACCCCTCCTTGGCATATAAAAAATTGAGAGTAAATCGAATTAAGAGAAAATTAGAGTCCCTGAATATGAGGCAGAGCTCCCGGTTTTCGTGTAATTAAGGCCAATTTTCAATTCACCGATGATTCCACCAGTTGAAAAAGATTACACAGTTCAGTGCAGTGTATGACTGCACTGCACAAAAATACTTGGATCCGTAATATTTTTTCAATCGATGGAAACGCCGTAAATTAATTAAAATATCCGCAAGTTTTTTAAAGTCATCGACGACCCCACCGGTCGAGGAAAGATTACAGATGCGACTACGAATATATTCGTACATTACCATCTCATACACTAAACTGAACTTAACGCTTTTAATGATTCTTTTGAGATTTATAGACATTCTTATTGACATTCATGATTAAAACTAACAGATTCATCGCAAATTAACTCTTTTATCTGTAAAAGACCGTTAGTAAACAAAACAAAAGTGCAAAATCGCATCCAATGGCGGCGTCCGTAGAGCCTAAAATTCATCGACCAATCAGAAGTTGACTACCTTCTTGTCTCATGGGCGGATCCAGAGAGGGGGCCACGGCGGCATGCACCCCCCCCCCTCCCTTAGATCCCCAAAAAAAGCAGATAGAGGAAGAGAAAGAGAGGGAAAAGCAAGAGAAAAAGAGAAGAGAAAAACAAAAGCCTTTAAGTAACCTGTCATGGTCCAGTCACCATGACCCTTACGTAATTATTCTTCTAATCTTTTTCCATATTCTATTTACTTTCACTGTTACAATCTTTATTTTCTATTTACTTTTTGATTTATTTACAATTCGTCATGCTTGCACTTTTACTCTTTCTATCTAATCTTCGTGTAAATATCTAATTATCTTTCAATTTGGGTCTTCTTTCCAAGTCTCCTTTGGAAAGGAGACTCATTCTGTTTTCAACTTCGAATCAACCAACTCCAAATCCTCTGAATCGTACAGTAAATATAAAAATCATATCTCTAAAAAATAGTGTTGTGTTAATTTCGTCCTATATCCAATCCGTCATCGGGTACACGACAAAACACTGGCGCAGTCGGATACGATAATCAATCGCTCTCACTCTCAACGAAATCTCATACTTAAATCAAAAAGGTACTTGTTTCTAACAGCTCATTCATAAAAATCCTATATCTCTCATCCATTAAGTCCCATTTTTCTATATCTTTATTCAAATCTTCAAATCATAGCTAGTCAAAATAATGGCCAACGGAACCGAGAATCTTAATCAGAAATCAGTGTTTTCTCCTTCACAGGAGCTTAGTTTTATATGTTCGTTAATACCGTCGTTTTCAGGTGACCGTCTCGAGTACAATAATTTCATTTCCAGTTGTGATAATGCGTATGCTTTTGCCGATCCTTCGTTACACCCAGCGTTGTTGGTTTACACTTTAACTAGAATAGATCCATCCGTCAAATCAAGGTTTTCTGGTAAACAATGTCAATCTTGGGCAGCCGTCAAAGAAACTCTGAACGTTTACTACCAGGACAAAAAACATTATGTCCAGCTGATGGAAGATCTAAATAACCTAAAACAGACTTACAAAGAGTCCATTCTTTCTTATTACTCAAAAATAGATTCATTGCAAAGTCGCATTTTAGCATCTCTAGGGTCTAGCGATGAAAATAAAGGGAAAAAGGAACTAATTCAAGAGTTGGCATTGAATAGGTTCATTTATCACTGCAATTCAGAAATATCAAGATTCTTAAGAGGTCAAAATCTTAAGAATTTGTCAGACGCTCTTGCAAAAGCCATGGAGGAAGAAAAAGCATTAAAAATAGGGAGTCCAGATATTTTTTGTAATTTTTGTAAAACTAAGGGGCACGAAATAAATGATTGTCGGAAACTTCAAAAACGCAATCAAAATGTAAATTTTAATGCAGCGCAATCGTTTAATCATCAATCTAACGTAGCGCAACCGAATAATTATCACTTTAATGTAGCGCATCCGAATAATTACCAGAATTTCAACTATCAAAATTTGCCTAATTTCTCAAATCAGCAATATCAATCCAATAGTTCTAACGTAAATTTTGCAAATAATTATCAAACTCACGGAACTCCTAACAACCCTTTAATGCCACCTAACAATTCAGGGACCCAAAACATGAGCAACTTTCAAAATTTTCAGCAACAACCTGGTCCTAGTAATTTTAATAAAAATCAAACTTCTCCAAAATTTTGCTCTTATTGTAAACACAATGGTCATTTAATATCAGAATGTCGGAAAAGAGAATATAACAGTAAAAAGAACAAATCCTCCTCAATGCATAATAATGATACATCTAATGTTCACGTTCTTTCTGGGGCTTTAAACTTCCCCAGCCCCTCTGTGAGCGTCGATCAGAGGAGCCAATAGAAAATCAGTCTCAAATTGACGCAACTTCATGCATAAAACCAACCTCAATATTGTCAGGGCATAGAGACCCAATGTCTTATTTTTATTCTATTTTGAACTCTTTGCCTGGTTCTAACTCAAATTCAATTGATAATCCACTCGTTGCCTCATGTTCTGGATCAAATCACTCGCAGTTTGTTCCAAATACTACTACCGAACCAATCGCTGTAATCTCAAATCCAAATTCCAAGTGCTTGAAATCAAAATTAAATCCTCCAAATTTAACTGATTCACCAAAATCATCTGTTCATTTAATTTCGATTTCAAATGCTACGAAATCCACTGAATCCGCTGAATCTTTTAATTTTACTAAATCCACTGAATCCGCTGAATCTTCTAATTCTACTAAATCCACTGAATCCGCTGAATCTTTTAATTTTACTAAATCCACTGAATCCGCTGAATCTCCTAATGTTATTGGATCCGCTGAATCTTCTATTTCTACTAAATCCACTGAATCCGCTGAATCTCCTAATTCTATGACTAAATCCACTGAATCTACTGAATCTTTTAATTTTACTAAATCCACTGAATCCGCTGAATCTTCTTTGCCTTTTAAATTGCCGTGTGTTTCAAATCCAGAAACAAACTCAACTTCAGATATACTCTCAATTTCAATATTAAATGCAAAAACAGTCTCAATTCCAGTTAATGAATGTAAATCTAGTTCCAAGTTTGAGTCCTGCAATTCAATGTCTGGTTCAAATTCGGAGTCGAATTTGAATCCGGAAACGAATTTTCATTCCATTCCAATTTCAAATCCAAAATCACTTCCGAATCCAAAGTCGGATCCGAATTCAAAGCTTGAGCCCGAATTAAATCAGAATTGTAACTCCGATAAATATGGCAATGAAAAATTGAAGCATGTCTCCTTGAATACCTCTACTTGGGAAAAGTCAATTTTTATCGAGTTAAACTTCACTGGGAAACCTGTGAAATTTATGATCGATACAGGTGCAAGTGTCTCCTTAATAAAAATTGATGTTTTAAAATCTCATGAAATTGAAATCGATACTTCAGAAAGGGTTAAGTTGACGGGACTCGCCGCGAACCCCCCTTTTAAATTTTCCCTGAAGGGACCGTGCATTTAGGTTTATCTCATTTTAATCACGAATTTATTGCCAAATTTAACGTAATGGGAGACAATTCCAACATTCCTCACGACGGTTTGCTTGGAATTGACTTTCTATCTTCTGAATCAGCTTGCATCGATCTTACGACAAAAACCCTAACAATTAAGTCTATTCCGACACCAATCACGATAGTAAGTGAGTTCGAAGAACCGGATTATTCAAAACCATTTACCTTAAAACCCAGGTCTGAATCTGTTATTAAGGTAAATATAACGAATAATGCGAACTTCGGAGTCACGCCTGAAATGGAAATAACTAAAGGAGTGTTCTTAGCGCGCTCTATCGTGAAGGTAACGAATCATCAAGCGGTTACTACTATTTTAAATACGCTTCCGTTTCCTGTCACCATAGAACCGATTAAAATGAAACTTGAAAAATTCTCTTACTCCAATGCTTCTGTTTTTAATGGCAATGTTACGGAAAATAATACAGCTGAAAACCCAACCTCTCGGCAAGACCGACGGGAATTATTGAAACAAAATTTGCGGTTAGATCACCTAAATCTTAAAGAAAAGGAATCTATTTTTAAATTAACCGATAAATATAGTGACATATTTCATCTTCCAGGGGATCCACTAACTTGTACGAACGCTATAGAGCACGAAATAAGAGTTACCGATTCCACCCCAGTCAAAAGTAAAATCTACAGGCTTCCTCCGTGTCATAAAGAGGAAATCAAAACCCAAATTGATAAAATGTTGTCTCATAAAATAATTAGGCCTTCAAATAGTCCGTATAATAGCCCAATATGGATGGTTCCTAAAAAACGAGACGCGTCAGGGACCCAAAAATGGCGCCTTGTCGTAGATTACCGGAAGTTAAACGAAATCACTGTTGGTGACTCATATCCGTTGCCAAATATATCTGACATATTGGACCAAATTGGTCACAGCAAATATCTCACCGTTCTCGACATGTCATCCGCTTTTCATCAGATACCTGTAAAAGAGGAAGACATTGCGAAAACGGGATTTTCCACGCCTTTTGGCCATTATGAATTCTTGCGTATGAGTTTCGGGTTGCGTACCGCGCCTGCAACTCAACAACGATTGATGGACCGTGTTTTAATGGGATTACAAGGTTCACAATGTTTCGTGTATTTAGATGATATTGTTATTTATGCGTCCACTATCGAGGATCATTCTAGAAAATTAGAAGAAATTTTTAAAAGACTCCGTGGCAGCAATCTGCTATTACAGCCTGACAAATGCGAATTTATGCGTGATAAAGTAATTTATTTAGGACATTCAATTTCTGCTAAAGGTGTTTCACCGTGTGAAGAAAAAGTAAAAGCAATTTTAATGTATAGGGAGCCTAAAAATGTTCGTGAAGTAAGGCAATGGATGGGGCTCATTGGGTACTATCGTAAATTTATCCCGTCTTTTTCTAACTTAGCAAGCCCTTTACTTAAACTCTTGAAAAAGGATGCAAAGTTCGAGTGGACAGACGCTCACCAAAGTGCATTCGATAGGTTTAAACGAATTCTGATTTCAAAACCCTTACTGCAGTACCCCGACTTTACCAGACCGTTTAATTTAACTGTTGATGCATCAAACGTAGGATTAGGAGCAGTTTTGTCACAAGGTGACGTCAACAATGATCTCCCGATCTCATATGCATCACGAGGTCTAAATGACGCCGAAAAGAATTACTCAACCACCGAAAAAGAGTGCTTGGCAGCAGTGTGGGGAACCCGCCATTTTTTCCCTTATCTTTATGGAAGAAAATTCAAAATTTTCACCGATCACCGAGCTCTCACTTGGCTTTTTAATCATAAGGATCCAACTTCTCGATTGATTCGTTGGCGTTTGAAGCTGGAGCCTTATGATTACGAAATTTGTTACAAACCAGGTCGTATCAATGCAAATGCGGACGCTTTGTCTCGAAATCCAATAATGCTAATTAATAGTGAAAACAAATTATTTGACGATTTTATCAAATATCACTATTCCACTTTAGATTCTCAAAATTTGAAAATAATTAACGAAAATATTATTAGTAAGTTTCCAAATTGCATGTTTTTCTCTAAAGATTTGAGTCCAAAGAATCCGCTCTTCAATAATGTGTCCAATATTTTTGACCTTAGCTCTCTCAAGGAGATTGAACTTTATGATTCGATTAAGCTGCAAAGTTCAAATAACATTTCATTTCTTGCAATTAATCGACTTAACTATTTTGATGATTATTCCTATAAAGACTTGTTTTATTGCCTTCTCAATTTAAACGAAAAACTGAAAACAAATAATTTAACTAAATTATTTGTTCAAAACCCGAGTGATTTCAACGC
Organism: Trialeurodes vaporariorum; assembly: GCA_011764245.1. Lineage (NCBI taxonomy): Eukaryota > Metazoa > Arthropoda > Insecta > Hemiptera > Aleyrodidae > Trialeurodes > Trialeurodes vaporariorum. The sequence goes on along the minus strand of VMOF01000024.1, from coordinate 67,504,976 downwards.
AAAACTAAAACAGGATGCCGTAGTTAATATGTTTAATTTTGTGTTCAAGGATCAAGTCGAAATAATATTAGTTTCTAGAGAAAAATTAGTTCCTCAAACAAATGAGGAAATGTTAGCAATAATGAAACAGTTCCATGACGCATCAATTAGTGGTCACTCTGGATATCATAGAACTTATAAAAGAATAAAGGAAATCTATAGATGGGCTCACATGAAGACATTTATCAAAGATTACATAAAAAACTGTCCTTCTTGTGCTCTTAACAAATCATCGCGTAAAACTAGGCAGCCGCTTGAAATAACTACCACAAGCGAACGTCCTTTTCAGAGATTAGCGTATGACATAGTCGGTCCTTTGCCTCTCTCCGAAAACGGCAATAGGTTTATTTTAACGCTGCAGTGTGACCTTACAAAATTTTCGCATGCTTATCCAGTACCTAACCATGAGTCACCCACGGTGGCTAATAAAATGATAGAATTTTACTGCCTCTTTGGGTTGCCAGAATCAATTTTGACAGATCAAGGAGCTGAATTCACTTCTAATTTAATCAAAGATGTAAATAAACTTCTCAAAACTAGGCACTTACTGAGCAGCCCTTATCATCCGCAAACAAACGGCGCGCTCGAAAAAAGCCACCGAACTCTGAAAGAATATCTTAGGCACTACATCAATGAAAATCAAACAGACTGGGATGAATATATAGGTATAGCCATGTTCTGTTACAACACTCACATTCATGCCAGTACTCAATTTACGCCTTTTGAATTGGTCTTTGGTAAAAAGGCTTACGTTCCTAATTCTATTTCGCAAAATCCTACATTTAAATATACTTATGAAGACTATTGCGATAATTTAAAACTAAGGTTAAATAAAACTCATCAGATCGCAAGAGATAATCTCATTGAATCCAAAATTGCTTCTAAAAAACAATATGATAAAAAATTAAATCCTGTAAAATTCGAGGAAAACGACTTGGTCTATCTTGTAAATAAAAATTTAAGACCCGGTCTATCTGATAAACTTCAGCCTCGCTACAAGGGCCCGTTTAAAATTGTCAAAATAATAGGAAATCGTAATGCCGTTTTACAAATGAGTAAAAAGAAAACTCAAACTTATCATTTCGACCTTTTGAAACGATGCTCCCTTGCACAGCAGCCTGATGATGGATAAAAAAAAAAAAAAAAAAAAAAAAAAAAAAAAAAAAAAAAAAAATTATTTGTAGATATATTTATATGCACTCAGTCCTAACTAATATTTCCTAATTCCACTGAATCCGCTGAATCTTTTAATTTTACTAAATCCACTAAATCCGCTGAATCTCCTAATGTTTTTGGATCCGCTGAATCTTCTATTTCTACTAAATCCACTGAATCCGCTAAATCTCCTAATTCTATGACTAAATCCACTGAATCTACTGAATTTTTTAATTTTTACTAAATCCACTGAATCCGCTGAATCTTCTTTCCCTTTTTAAATTCCCGTGTGTTTCAAATCCGAAAAAAACTCAACTTCAGATATACTCTCAATTTCAATATTAAATGCAAAAACAGTCTCAATTCCAGTTAATGAATGTAAATCTAGTTCCAAGTTTGAGTCCTGCAATTCAATGTCTGGTTCAAATTCGGAGTCGAATTTGAATCCGGAAACGAATTTTCATTCCATTCCAATTTCAAATCCAAAATCACTTCCGAATCCAAAGTCGGATCCGAATTCAAAGCTTGAGCCCGAATTAAATCAGAATTGTAACTCCGATAAATATGGCAATGAAAAATTGAAGCATGTCTCCTTGAATACCTCTACTTGGGAAAGTAAATTTTTTATCGAGTTAAACTTCACTGGGAAACCTGTGAAATTTATGATCGATACAGGTGCAAGTGTCTCCTTAATAAAAATTGATGTTTTAAAATCTCATGAAATTGAAATCGATACTTCAGAAAGGGTTAAGTTGACGGGACTCGCCGCGAACTCCCCTTTAATTTCCGAAGGGACCGTGCATTTAGGTTTATCTCATTTTAATCACGAATTTATTGCCAAATTTAACGTAATGGGAGACAATTCCAACATTCCTCACGACGGTTTGCTTGGAATTGACTTTCTATCTTCTGAATCAGCTTGCATCGATCTTACGACAAAAACCCTAACAATTAAGTCTATTCCGACACCAATCACGATAGTAAGTGAGTTCGAAGAACCGGATTATTCAAAACCATTTACCTTAAAACCCAGGTCTGAATCTGTTATTAAGGTAAATATAACGAATAATGCGAACTTCGGAGTCACGCCTGAAATGGAAATAACTAAAGGAGTGTTCTTAGCGCGCTCTATCGTGAAGGTAACGAACCATCAAGCGGTTACTACTTTTTTAAATACGCTTCCGTTTCCTGTCACCATAGAACCGATTAAAATGAAACTTGAAAAATTCTCTTACTCCAATGCTTCTTTTTTTAATGGCAATGTTAGGGAAAATAATACAGCTGAAAACCCAACCTCTCGGCAAGACCGACGGAATTATTGAAACAAAATTTGCGGTTAGATCACCTAAATCTTAAAAAAAAGGAATCTTTTTTTAAAATTAACCGATAAATATAGTGACATATTTCATCTTCCAGGGATCCCTAACTTGTACGAACGCTATAGAGCACGAAATAAGAGTTACCGATTCCACCCCAGTCAAAAGTAAAATCTACAGGCTTCCTCCGTGTCAAAAAGAGGAAATCAAAACCCAAATTGAAAAAATGTTTCTCATAAAATAATTAGGCCTTCAAATAGTCCGTATAATAGCCCAATATGGATGGTTCCTAAAAACGAGACGCGTCAGGGACCCAAAAAGGGCGCCTTGTCGTAGATTACCGGAAGTTAAACGAAATCACTGTTGGTGACTCATATCCGTTCCCAAAATATATCTGACATATTGGACCAAATTGGTCACAGCAAATATCTCACCGTTCTCGACATGTCATCCGCTTTTCATCAGATACCTGAAAAAGAGGAAGACATTGCAAAAACGGGATTTTCCACGCCTTTTGGCCATTATGAATTCTTGCGTATGAGTTTCGGGTTGCGTACCGCGCCTGCAACTCAACAACGATTGATGGACCGTGTTTTAATGGGATTAAAAGGGTTCACAATGTTTCGTGTATTTAGATGATATTGTTATTTATGCGTCCACTATCGAGGATCATTCTAGAAAATTAGAAGAAATTTTTAAAAGACTCCGTGGCAGCAATCTGCTATTACAGCCTGACAAATGCGAATTTATGCGTGATAAAGTAATTTATTTAGGACATTCAATTTCTGCTAAAGGTGTTTCACCGTGTGAAAAAAAAGTAAAAGAAATTTTTAATGTATAGGGAGCCAAAAAATGTTCGTGAAGTAAGGCAATGGATGGGGCTCATTGGGTACTATCGTAAATTTATCCCGTCTTTTTCTAACTTAGCAAGCCCTTTACTTAAACTTTTGAAAAAGGATGCAAAGTTCGAGTGGACAGACGCTCACCAAAGTGCATTCGATAGGTTTAAACGAATTCTGATTTAAAAACCCCTTACTGCAGTACCCCGACTTTACCAGACCTTTTAAATTTAACTGTTGATGCATCAAACGTAGGATTAGGAGCAGTTTTGTCACAAGGTGACGTCAACAATGATCCCCCGATCTCATATGCATCACGAGGTCTAAATGACGCCAAAAAGAATTACTCAACCACCAAAAAAGAGTGCTTGGCAGCAGTGGGGGGAACCCGCCATTTTTTCCCTTATCTTTATGGAAGAAAATTAAAAATTTTCACCGATCACCGAGCTCTCACTTGGCTTTTTAATCATAAGGATCCAACTTCTCGATTGATTCGTTGGCGTTTGAAGCTGGAGCCTTATGATTACGAAATTTGTTACAAACCAGGTCGTATCAATGCAAATGCGGACGCTTTGTCTCGAAATCCAATAATGCTAATTAATAGTGAAAACAAATTATTTGACGTTTTATCAAATATCACTATTCCACTTTAGATTCTCAAAATTTGAAAATAATTAACGAAAATTTATTAGTAAGTTTCCAAATTGCATGTTTTTCTCTAAAGATTTGAGTCCAAAGAATCCGCTCTTCAATAATGTGTCCAATTTTTTTGACCTTAGCTCTCTCAAGGAGATTGAACTTTATGATTCGATTAAGCTGCAAAGTTAAAATAACATTTTTTTTTGCAATTAATCGACTTAACTATTTTGATGATTATTCCTATAAAGACTTGTTTTATTGCCTTCTCAATTTAAACGAAAAACTGAAAACAAATAATTTAACTAAATTATTTGTTAAAAACCCGAGTGATTTCAACGCAAAACAAAAACAGGATGCCGTAGTTAATATTTTTAAATTTTTGTGTTCAAGGATCAAGTCGAAAAATATTAGTTTCTAGAGAAAAATTAGTTCCTCAAACAAATGAGGAAATGTTAGCAATAATGAAACAGTTCCATGACGCATAAATTTAGTGGTCACTCTGGATATCATAGAACTTAAAAAAGAATAAAGGAAATCTATAGAGGGGCTCACATGAAGACATTTATCAAAGATTACATAAAAAACTGTCTTTCTTGTGCTCTTAACAAATCATCGCGTAAAACTAGGCAGCCGCTTGAAAAAACTACCACAAGCGAACGTCCTTTTCAGAGATTAGCGTATGACATAGTCGGTCCTTTGCCTCTCTCCAAAAACGGCAATAGGTTTATTTTAACGCTGCAGTGTGACCTTAAAAAATTTTTCGCATGCTTATCCAGTACCTAACCATGAGTCACCCACGGTGGCTAAAAAAATGATAGAATTTTACTGCCTCTTTGGGTTGCCAGAATCAATTTTGACAGATCAAGGAGCTGAATTCACTTCTAATTTAATCAAAGATGTAAAAAAACTTCTCAAAACTAGGCACTTACTGAGCAGCCCTTATCATCCGAAAACAAACGGCGCGCTCAAAAAAACCACCGAACTCTGAAAGAATATCTTAGGCACTACATCAATGAAAATCAAACAGACTGGGATGAATATAGGTATAGCCATGTTCTGTTACAACACTCACATTCATGCCAGTACTCAATTTACGCCTTTTGAATTGGTCTTTGAAAAAAGGCTTACGTTCCTAATTCTATTTCGCAAAATCCTACATTTAAATATACTTATGAAGACTATTGCGATAATTTAAAACTAAGGTTAAATAAAACTCATCAGATCGCAAGAGATAATCTCATTGAACCCAAAAATTGCTTCTAAAAACAATATGAAAAAAAATTTAAATCCTGTAAAATTCGGGGAAAACGACTTGGTCTATCTTGTAAAAAAAAATTTAAGACCCGGTCTATCTGATAAACTTCAGCCTCGCTACAAGGGCCCGTTTAAAATTGTCAAAATAATAGGAAATCGTAATGCCGTTTTACAAATGAGTAAAAAGAAAACTCAAACTTATCATTTCGACCTTTTGAAACGATGCTCCCTTGCACAGCAGCCTGATGATGGATAAAAAAAAAAAAAAAAAAAAAAAAAAAAAAAAAAAAAAAAAAAATTATTTGTAGATATATTTATATGCACTCAGTCCTAACCTAATATTTGCCTAATTGCGAACTGTGCACATTCTTATCGTGTGTTCCAGGTCCCCAATTCATAAAAATCATGAACACGGCCGTCATTCTTCGTTCTTTATCCTTTATTGTTCTTATCTTCATGCCTCGTATTTTTGTTTACCTTTTGAATTATCATACAACACGTCGAACTCGGGAATATTTTTAAAAAATGTAGGAACTGCTAAAATCTCAAATGATCACTTCACACTTTTGAGTTTTTCAAATATATCTTTTGTCAATGCCAAACTTGAGCTGATTACGAAAACATACAATTCGATGTCAGTGATATGCGAACACGTCAGGGAGGAAGAACATACTTCGCTCCACTGTGATCAATCGCTGAAATCTATCGAAGTGGCCATTGCTCCACTATCATCTAAACTTGAATCGATTCACAATCTTTTTGGGTCAAAATTTTTCATTCATAAAAATCTCGTCGAGGGATTTTTGATGGTGTGAGTTATGTAACTAACTGGCTCTTTGGCATCCCCGACGCCGAGGACGCCGAATTCTACAGCAAATCAATCAACGACTTGCTTAACGACAATCGGCAAACGCAAACGCTAATGAAATCACAAATCAACTTAATTACAGATACAATTACAAATTATAATGCTAGTGCGTACTCATTCAAAAACTTTGAAGAAACCTTAAATGCAAATATAAAAGTGTTTAACGACGATAGACTGATAACGCAAGCAAACCTTACAAAGTTAAACTTGAAGACCATGGTATTACGGCAAATAACACTGCTAAACACCTTGATATCTGAAGTTAGGGAACAGCTAGATATTTTAATAGAATCAATTTTGTTCACAAAGCAGAATATTTTGCATCCAAGCGTAATTAGCCCAAAATCTCTAAAATCAGAGCTCGAAAAAATTAAGTCAAATTCTAACCTTCAACTGCCATACGCACCGAACAATTTTAACAATGTTCAAAAATATTTTTCCATCAGTCAATTATCAGCTTATTATGATGGCGATTTACTTATCTTTACCATTAAAATACCTCTAGTCAGTGATACTCTTTTTAACCTTTACCGCCTTATACCTTTGCCTTCTCACCCAATCAATTCCAATATCTATTCATATATTGACCCTCAATATCCCTTCCTTTTACTGAGCATTACAAGAACCAAGTACAGCCGGATGACAAATGAAAACTCATGTGCTGCCACTGCCAAAGGAGAATATCTCTGCTCGGGAATCGTTTCGTATTCGACATCTCAAAATCCCGTATGCGAAACCCGTCTAATCACAGAGGCGGCGCAATCTGTACCTGCTGATTGCATAACGAGAACTTTGAAGGCGAATCTGGAAATCTGGCATCCTCTGAGTTCCAACTCTTGGCTTTTCACGATCACCAAACCAACAGTTGCGACGATTTCATGTGATGGTTCCTCTAACGATATTTTGGATTTACCTCTCAATGGATCTGGAACCTTAACACTCCAACAGCGTTGCCAAATTCACACTTTTTCCACTACTCTGATGTCAACTTCAAATTATTCGGCCAACTACACAAATTTTTATCCAAGTTTCAACATCTCATCTGATGATTGTTGCATACATCAAGGCGCCTACTTGAAGGATGAGACTGCAAACATGAAGCCTTTAAATCTGGTCGGTCTTAACCTTGACGATCTACGACACACAAAACATCGATTGGAGCAGTTTGATGAAACCCTCCAATCAAATATCAATAAACCACACGTTGTAACTCACTCTATATGGTATCAATCCTACATAATGGTTACAGCCATTGTAGCTTTCATCATTCTTACATACATCTGCTGCTGTAAATGCTGTAACTGTCACTGGCTTCCAATCATTGGAAACTTTTGGCCAAAATCCAACTCAAAAGCTCCCTTCGACCTCTCAAAAATGTGCATCACTAACGTCAATAACTACAATGAACGGCGGCAGGCACGTAATTCACCTCACCGCAGCGAAGAAGAAGAAGAAAGAATCCAATTGAGACAAGTTGAACAACCGAAAACCTCAATTCCGACACGAGTCAGAACTAGATCTCAAACTAGTAGCTTTCCCACTTTCTAGTTCTGTGGACTATATATTCTAATTGTTAGTTCTAAGATTAAAAAAAAAAAAAAAAAAAAAAAAAAAAAGGGGTCTTCACCCCCAGACCTTTGTTTACCTTTTTCACACCGACATTTTTATTTCAATTTATTTTTATTCCTACTCCAATATTATTTTGTAAATAATGCAACGTGTTAAATGTTATTCAAAGTTATCAAACTCATAGAATTGCTTCCTTGATATTATTTATTATCATTATTTATTGTTGTCTTATTCTAAATCTCGCATACATCGGTCTACTGATTCGCAAAATCAAAACTGTTATTTGTCAAGTTGTATATTATATATTTTTCATTTTATAATTTTAAGTTACCTGCCATGAAAAAAAAAAAAATACTATAATTCTTATGATCAAATTTAAAAATTTTACGATCATAATTGTAAAATTGTCTCAATTTTTCGCTTCAAATTCTAATGTTTTATCCAAGTAGCTATAGGTACCAATCGAGTTCTAAAATTCTCATTTATAAGTTATAGAAGTATTCAACATGTATTTCAAATTCCATTCATTCGACCATGATTCAATTATTTGCGGTTGAATCATCCTTACAATTATTTTACTTACTGACTATTACTTATGTATCAACGAAAACTTTATGTTTCACTTTCTCAAATTCTGCCCTAACTCAGTTCACTTTGCTGATGAACCTAAAGTTCAAAAGTTTATTTCTAACAGTTAAGTATTATTTCAATCTCTATAGTACTCAACAACTTTCTTGTCGTTCTCAAAATTCTCATTTGTCTATTCTCAAAACTTTTCAAATGTTTTCAATTTTTCAAAACCTTTTGAATCCCCCACCGTTTCAAAATTTCAAATTCTAAAATATCTTGATGGAATATCCTAAATGTCTTAAACTATTTTTCAAATGTTCAAATTTCTAAAAGTCTTCAACTTTACATAATTTTTCAAAAGTCTTAAACTTCCAAATGTCAAAACTCTTTAACTTTTATACTGCTATGTCCTTTCAGAACTCACCTCAATTGTTTAGATTTAAGTTTCGATTCATGCATTGTTTTTCTTCGTAATCAAACTTTAAATTTTTCAATTTTTTTCAATTTTATGTAAAACACAAGTCAAGCTCATTCAGTCTCATATTGTAACTTCAGTTTTCATTTAAAATTCTTCAAATTTTAAATTTTCATAAGGAGAGGAGGGTGTCATGGTCCAGTCACCATGACCCTTACGTAATTTTCTTCTAATCTTTTTTCCCTATTCTATTTACTTTCACTGTTACAATCTTTATTTTCTATTTTCTTTTTGATTTTTTTACAATTCGTCATGCTTGCACTTTTACTCTTTCTATCTAATCTTCGTGTAAATATCTAATTATCTTTCAATTTGGGTCTTCTTTCCAAGTCTCCTTTTGGGAAAAGGGGACTCATTCTGTTTTCAACTTCGAATCAACCAACTCCAAATCCTCTAAATCGTACAGTAAATATAAAAATCATATCTCTAAAAAATAGTGTTGTGTTAATTTCGTCCTATATCCAATCCGTCATCGGGTACACGACAAAACAAACCGTAGGTATATTAGACTAGGTTTTGAGGGGGGGGGGGGGGATTAGGGTCTTAATTTCATTCACTAGACATCCATTTTCTCCGAAAATGCAAAAAAAAAAAAGGTAGCTGCCATTCCAAAATTTGAATGTAAAGTGGGAGCCGGGAGCAAACCTAGTGAGGAGGAAGGAAAAGTTTACTCGAGCTCATAAGAACAATATAATTGGGGAGAGTTGGGGGCGGGTTGCTGATTAAATAGTTTTGTGTTGATTGAGAGGTCAATGATGTAAAATATCAGCCGTTCCAAACTTTCACACTTTTCCCCCTTTTACTAACAAAATTGAAATGAGGTAGTATAAAAATGATGAGTGGACCGTTAAAAGATGCCTCAAATTGGCTTAAGAGAAGCTAAAATTTTCAAAATTTTATGCCCCCCCTTCACGTTACAAAAATGGACTCCCTTTGAGACTTTTCTGGATCCGCCCCTGTCTTGTCTTAACTCTCTACATATAGGGACTCTAGAGAAAATCAGCTGGAAAGTGCATTTAAATCCCCCTCCCGCCAGCGAGAAATTTCTTCTGCAGACGGCCAGACGCCTAAATCCAAGATTTTTACAATATGCTCCTATTCGGGAAGCTCTTCGTTCATTTTTAGGCGAATGGTGAAAGAAACATGGTCCGGAGGAAAACGTTTAAAATTTCAAGTGTCGAACGAAAAGTGGCATGACTGCATGAGTGATAAAGTGAGACAGGGCCAATAGGCAGGGGGAAGAAGGTAGCGGAGAGAGAACCGACCACCGAATCTCCATGAGCTGATTGTGAGAGAATAAGATTTTAGTGAATGGACGCGGCTGCGGGCGGCGCGGCGGCGCACTATGGTCCAGAAATCCGATTTAGGAAGACATAAGTTTGCATTAAAATCGCCCAATATCTTGAAAACGGCTCATCTGACATCAAAAATGGTTATTACAAAAAAGTTAAAACGGTTTACGTTCTATCTTTTTTGTAATAACCAGTTTTGGTGTCAGATGAACCGTTTTCAAGATATTGGGCGATTTTAATTCAAACTAATGTCTTCCTAAATTGGACTTCTGGACCATAGTGCGGCGAGCGGCGGAGAATTGGCTCCTCATGCGAGAAGGTTTGCGGTGCGTTGTTATCTCCCCCTGTAACTGTTCAGTTATAGCCCACCTCAATTGATTCGGCTTTTTCGCATATTTATTTGAGAATGGCAACACCGCTCTAGATTCTGAGCAAATCGAGTCAGATAAGCGGGCGCGCGCATTTCGAGCCGCATATTTTAGTCCCAATCTTTAATTGACATATCAATCACCAGGTGCGCCAAGGGCATGGGTCAAACGAGGCACTTCAGCCTGAGACTTAACGGCTCACGACAATCTTGACGGTATGTGCAGTGCGGACACTGGGGTGGGTCATCCTGTCTGGATCTAATCATCGGTTCATTGGATCCGCAAGAAAGACGCAAATGAGAACAAATTCAATTGGAATAACAACCATGTTTTTTGTTGCTAAACTCCCCCCTTCCGCATTTTGAAACATGAAAAACAAACGATTATAAAATATTGGTTGTTTCTTATGGTACAAATGGAAGAAGAAAATTGTTCCAAAATTGCTGGAACCACCCATGATTAAAACGTACGGCCAAACAACCAGAAACCAATACATAGCAGTCACTAAATGCGAACGATTAGATTTAATTCGGTCCCAATCAAATTGGAAAATAAAAATTGAAAAATTGAAAAATAAGAATGCTCACAGTACATACAAAAAAAAACTGATAAAAAAATAAAACTAATAAATAAAAATTAAAAAAAAAAAAAAAAATTAATGGATGCACCATCTGTGATGCATTAACGTGATTCCAGGCGAAACTTTTCCAGATTTCAATCCGATGGATAGCGCCACTAGTCGCTTTTTGGAAAAGTCGTGTTTTTGGCGTTTTAAACTGAAACCATAGATAAAACGCAAAATCCAATAACGTCAGCACCTGCAAAATTTTTTTATGGATTTTTTGAGCCCAAAATGAGCAAAATTGGTTTAAAATTAGAGCCGTAAATTATGAAATTCGTTTCGCCATAAGCTTAGTGAGTGAGAGTGAGCGCGAGGATGATACGTCTATCTGCCTCACTCGCACTCATTGCGGCTTACGGGAAGTTTCGTTTTTCATAATTTCCGGCTTTATTTTTGAGTGTTTTAGTCTAAAACTTTCAGGGTATCTTCCTGAAGTATGCTCGCAGGTGCTGACGTTTCTCAAATTTGTGTTTTTAGCGTGAATTCGTCAAATTTAACAAAAAACTGTTGACTTTTTGAGCAGCGCGACGTGGTGTCCACGGTTGGAACTAATCGACCCTGGAATCATCTTAAGAACGTGAGATTAAGTTCGGATCGGAAATATACGCAAGGACCGAAAAATATTGGTCCTTTCCGATCACTCCACTTATACATGAATCGTGAAACCGAAGCGTCCAAAGCCGTTCCTTATTAACAAGCCGAGGTTCCAACCATCCACCTAAGTAGAGTAATCGCAATGGACCAACACTTTTCGATCCCAGAGAACCTAATTCCAACTACTCCGGACCTCATTCGACAGCGTGGCTTTTATTTTAATTTCATTTTTTCCTTCTTTCATTATAGTCAGGGGAAAATAGGGTTTGACCCGGAATAAATTGCAACAGAAGCTTTTATGGCTGGAAGTTGCTCATTGGTACTATCTAAAGAACATATAAAAAGTTCGCCAAAATCCGAGTACGGGAAAGGGGGTTTTGCCCCCCTTTTTACCCCAAATTAGAGGATTTTTACGTCTCTTTTCTCGGTTTTCCTCAATTTGCGCCAAAACTAACACTCCAACGCAAAAATTGGACTCGACTAATTTTAAAGAGGGTAAAATTTCCTACAAGATAGTTTAATCAGATCAAAATTTCAGTCACCCGGAGGGCGGGAAACAGCTGATTTTCATTTCGCGGAAATTCGAGAATTCGCGGCAAAAACGCGTTTTTCGGCGATTGCTCGAGTAATTTGACTTCCGCAGCAACGAGTGCGGAATAACCGTATTCTAGACACCAGATACGCATTATAGGGGTCTATATTGAATATAATGGAGGTGTGGAGGGACCAAGGTCCCCCTTGACCCCCCCCCCCGACTCTCAATACAGAATAAATAGAGCACAAATTCTCCATAAACAGTGAAGTAATTCACTTTTTTCTCGTCAGTCTTGTTCATTTTCGCACAACATCGCACATTTTTGGAATTGGCAAAATTGCCCCTAATTATAAATGACTTTGTGACAGTTAATGAAGAGCTGCAAAAATGTGCTGATGTATTTTGGGCCCCAAAGAAAACCCATTCGGATATTGAAAATGGAGGCAAAAAAGACGATACGATAGAGCTTTCTGCGTTTTCGTCTCTATAAAGGGAAGGTCGCTTCAACCAAGACTTTCGTCAAATCGGAAAAATTACCACCCACTTCACCGGCCGTCAAGTATCACTCTTAGCGAGCTTATTTTCAAATTCAGGAGTGGATGATGGGCACAAATGACCTGGGCACAGATCACCGAGTGCAAAAAATATCTACCTAGACTCACGGATAGGCCTTCGCCCCTCTGCTCCTTAAATTCTTTCATCATTCGACCACTGAACTTACCTAAATGTTGAAAACAGTGTGACACCATGCATTGAAGCTGCAAAAAAATTGGTTCGCCATCTACTGACGCGACGTTTGTAGCGGTTGCCAAGACCACGGTTGATTCCTACTTGGTCAGAAAAAAGTACTTTTCTCCCCGGAAAAAGGAGGTAAATTGAGCATTCACGAATGCCAGGCCTCTTAAGGGGGGGGGGGGGGGAGTTGATCCAAATACGCAAAGTCAAAAAATGAACAAGACTGACGAGAAAAAAGTGAATTACTTCACTGTTTATGGAGAATTTGTGCTCTATTTATTCTGTATTGAGAGTCGGGGGGGGGGGGTCAAGGGGGACCTTGGTCCCTCCACACCTCCATTATATTCAATATAGACCCCTATAATACGTATCTGGTGTCTAGAATACGGTTATTCCGCACTCGTTGCTGCGGAAGTCAAATTACTCGAGCAATCGCCGAAAAACGCGTTTTTGCCGCGAATTCTCGAATTTCCGCGAAATGAAAATCAGCTGTTTCCCGCCCTCCGGGTGACTGAAATTTTGATCTGATTAAACTATCTTGTAGGAAATTTTACCCTCTTTAAAATTAGTCGAGTCCAATTTTTGCGTTGGAGTGTTAGTTTTGGCGCAAATTGAGGAAAACCGAGAAAAGAGACGTAAAAATCCTCTAATTTGGGGTAAAAAGGGGGGCAAAACCCCCTTTCCCGTACTCGGATTTTGGCGAACTTTTTATATGTTCTTTAGATAGTACCAATGAGCAACTTCCAGCCATAAAAGCTTCTGTTGCAATTTATTCCGGGTTAGCCCCTTATTTGAGCTATTTTCCCCTGACTATTACCGTCGGGAAGAGGGGCACGCACGATTTTTTTTTTATTTTACAGTGTTGCCAAAGCACAGGATAAACGCATTAATTATAATGAGGCAATACGCCCGCAATGTGCGAATATGGCAACACAGCCTTCCGACTCCGATTCAAGTTGCCTCGCAACCAAATTGGTGTAACACTTTTCTTACAAATGTTACACCGAGCGATTCCAATAGTCTAGGGCGACTACGTCGCACGCCTAAAAACAGACTTACGAGCAAACCTGTTCATCTCAGGGCTTTCGAACGACACCATAGCAAGGCAGGGGCGTCATTTCAAGTTCGGCTTGGGGGGGGGGGGGCAAAAAATCTTTTTTTTCTTTTTTTTTTTGCTCATCATTATAATTTTCGGCTTGGATGGGGCAAAAAATCGGATACCCTTTTTTTTTTTTTTGCTCATCAATATAATTTTAGAGCCAAAGAGCCGTCTTTTGGGGGCAACAATCGGATGACCTTTTTTTTTTTTTTTTTGCTCATCAATATAATTCGTGCCAGTTTTTGAGCCTGACTTCAAATTCTTGGGGGGGCAATTGCCCCCCCAGCCCCCCCTAAATGACGCCCATATAGCAAGGGGCTCTCCAAACTTCCCCTCTGCTCTTCCGGGGCATTCTCAACGTTATTTTAAATGAGAAAACAGACTTACTGACTCGCTTACTTACTGCCTTCGCCAGCCCCAGTCGCAGCATTCTCAGCCGAGTCCGTAGACTGTAAGTTTGAATTTAGCGCGTAATAATTAATTGTGTGTCCGATTCTTGGTGGGCGTAGATCAGCATGTAAACAGGGACATGAGGTTATGTTTTCATTCGATTTCTTTTTTACGTACCAAATCTCATTCTAAGCTTTCCACCTTCGTGAATTAAGTAAACAGTTTTCTAGGTCCAATTGAAAATTTCCAGAATGTCTGTCCTCGCGAGGACTAGCCGGCGAAAACTAGAGCTATCCCTGACCAGTCAATGGTTTTGTAGACATAGGTAAGTAACTGCAACATGCTGTCTTCAATCAACAAGTCTTGCCTTTTCTATTGAAAAGTTACTTGGTAAAAAATCAACCGGGAACTGAGCCTCTCCTTATTTTTTTGGATAATCATGAGCCACCTGGAGCCTATAAGTGGTTACTTCTTTTGGTAGAATCTTTGCTGTCCAAGTATTGCACAATGTGACTGTGGGGTTGAATATGAAGGATCAATTGTATGGTGTCGCAATTGAGTATGTGTTAGTTCTTTAAATGTCCATCATGGAGTAGTCATTCCGATAGGAACTTTTACACCTCCACATTAAGAGTCGCTAATACCTCCTCCGCTATTGAGCTTACATTGTAAGAGATAAAAGTGTCTCTATCAGAATATCTAGTTGAATGATAAACACCACCCCAGCGACAATATGGAGTTTAATACTAAGACAATGTCTATTGGATTGAGATACAATGGCTCATAGTAACCTTCCAAGAATATAGAAACAGTTCCCTGTGTACTGTTCTGATTTTATGTCTGAACCAACTTTAGATGTACAAGCAGATAAATTAGTCCTGCGTAGACGATTCGACGCAATCCGCACTACACGTAGCCCGAACCTTTCTCCGTCTAGAGAGAACAAAAGAAAAGAAAGATAAGAGAGCGTTAACTGCACATGTAATGCGGGTTGCGTCGAATACTCGACGCAGGACTTATGGCTCTGCTTATACCTAAATACCCACTCTTGCGACATTTTCTATTACATCACATTCTATTCAGAACCCTGAGGTTCAATGACAATTTAAAAAGCTACCGACTTTTAACGCGTTGTTGGTCATAGGCGTAGCCAGGAATTTGTGTTTCTCTCTCTTTCCCTAGTTGGTCGCATGAGTTGAGATAGAATGCAGATAGGGGCTGTAACGAGACTTCGGCCCCTGTTTCTGGCCTTTTCTAACACATGCAGTCAAATGAACAAAGAGAGGGAAAGGCAAAATTTCTGGCTGTGGCCATGTTGTTGGAGCATTTAGAATCTTAACAAACAAATCAAGGGAAATGCTCTGATTAGAATTTATTTTTATTATTTATTATTTTTTTTTTTTTTTTTTTTACTTTCAAGTAGCTGCCAAAGCTAATCCCACGTGTTATTTTTAGTTACTTCCCAGATTTTTACTCTTATGGCCCAACCCAGTCTTGATATTTACTCTCTGACCCAACCCCCCCCCCCCCCCCCCCCCCCAAGTCACACCGACCATTACACCTATGAGTCTGCTCTCCCAACTTTCGAAATCGCAAGCCAGTACGAATACCAAGCAGAGGCCCTGGTCAGAAGCCAGTTGGCCCCCCTAGTAGTCCGCGCTTGATCCACTGATGACAGTGGGATATGGGCAAACGAACTAACTAGCATTGGACCAGGTGCCATAACTCATCACAGGCTTCTTAATGGCCGTGCCCGAGTTCAAACCCTTGATCGAACCCAAGACCATGTGGTTCTGGCGCACACGCTAAACGCTAACCTACATGGCTGACCCCACATGCTCTAGGCGTACAAATTTCCTTCAATGCTGTTATTGGAAGTCTCTTTTTGCAGAGAACTTACAATTAGCATCACAGAAAATTTGTCACCACTACCAGGATTTGAACCTGGGACCTATGGGTTGGCAGCCAGATGCTCTAGCCACCAAGCCACCAAGGCCGGCAAATCTCCATCTTGTGAGAATGTTATCTAAATTATTTACGTACCAAGCCGGTCTGGTCGGTTGTGGAGTTACTGCTTGAAAATGGTGAGTCCGAGCTCAATTAGAGTAACTGCATAGTTTATTGAGAACAATGTCTTATATACATTCATAAATGGCCACACCTTGATATTACTCAAGATGTGTGTTTATCTTCAGAATCGCTGCATTCGCGTGCGATGCTTGGAAAGAGATGTTTGAAGATAAACAGACAAGTTGCGCAATATCAAGGCACAGCTTGACGCATTCCACTACACGGTGTATAATCTTGCAACTCCGCTCCATTTACACAGCGGTAAAAGCACCCTTTTTAGGAATGTCAGAAAATCAATCCTGGTTTCAGTGCTACTGAACTGACCTGATGTGCAAAGACGTTCATGTTTTTGTGTAGGTATGCAAGTGGACCTAGGTTAGTCTAGTAAGACTGTACTTCATATTCTTCGTACCTACCAAAATGAAGAAGCCGAGTTAAACACCAAGGTGGCTCATACTAATTGGCAACTGTGGTTTTTTCTGTCTGCTACTGTGGTACTATGTCTATCTGCCACGCTCGCAATCATTGAGACTGTGAGAATTTTTGTATCTCACAGATTCTGGCTTTATTTTTGAGTGTTTCAGCTTAAAACTTTCAGCGTACCTTTCTAAAGTACTGCCAGGTGCTGACATTCCTCAAATTTGTACTTTCATGGTAAATTCATCAATTTTATCCAAAAACTGTTGGTTCTCTGAGCAGCGCGATGGGTCGTCCAAGGCTAGAACTAATTGACCCTGGAATCGTCTTAATCCATATGATGTTTTGTCATTAGCTGAATGGTCATCGCCGAATTCCCAAAGTGATTTAAGGGATACTATCGGGATGACGACGTGAAAGATAAACCACCCGTAACAGTAACACGCTCTCAATAGTAAGTCCATCTGATCTTGATATGATCGTGAACGATCAAGATCTGAACATCTTGGGGGCTGGTTATGAAGATGTTTCAGTTTTTAATTCCTTTTTGAATCATATCTGCAATTGTTCCACGTAGCACAAATGTGCAATGAGCAGTGGCGTACACAGGATTTTTCTTGGGAGGGGCTCGTACTGATGAGTGTTTGACTGAAAATTGTTCCCCCCCTTCCCCTCCACTTACAAAAATTTGAGGTCTGGGGGGGCTTTAGCCCCCCCCCTTGCGTACGCCACTGGCAATGAGCTGCAGCCCTCAACATGGTTGAACTTTCCCTATTTCTGAAGCTCGGACACTCTTTGCATTGTACAAAATGTATGCTTTTACTTGCATTCTTTTTACCTCTATGAATTCTTTTTTCAGGTGTAAACATGGTGATGGGAAAGGAGGGAGGAAAAGTGCAAATTCAACTGAGTCAAAATTTTCAAAACCGAACGTTAAAAGTTCTATCAATGAATTTGCCTTATCAAAGTGCTCAAAATATATCAGTGGCTTCGCAAATGTGCTGGAGTCAAAATTTCCACGTGCAATGAAAGTTTACAGAATTTTCACCGTAGGGACAAAGGTAAAGTGGTCTTGTTCCATTTTTCACTAGTTTACCACCAGTAAATCCTTGTTGAAGTTGTAATTCTGCTAGACTTATTGTCGTCCATCTGACGTATTGGAGAAAGTTGATTTTTGGAATTTTGAACATGGCAAAAATTAGCATTTTTTTTTTCTTTAGGAAATTGCTTTTGACGCTGTTGACAGTCCATAAAAGTCAATGTATTTTTTTAATCATAAAAACTGATGCTTGAATCATGGACAAAGATAACAAGTAAGGACTGCCGACTCCTTTTCTCCGTCCGTGTTAAAACCTGTTAGTGGGTTCAACCACAGTATACTCATCTACACAGCAGCCAAACTCTATAGGGAAGTGGTGGCGAATGTCATTTCTCGATGTAATCAAATGGGAATATTGAGTCGCAACCTTCCGACTAATAGGCCGTTGCATCCAATGTAAATCAAACGGAGGATGTTAGTTCAATCTTCCAACCGCCAGGGGGGGCATTTGGCGTTTCTCTAAAATTGAGTATTGCTACTGTGTAGATACATATACTGTGGTTTTAATACCTCGAACAGTGGTTTCGGAAACTGCCATTAATCCTCTTGCAAAAATTTAACGCTCACCGTCAGGCTTAAACTCAGGTTTCGGACGTGTTGATTAATTGTAATTCCAATGGACCACTACGCTACATGTGCACTTGAGCAAAAATTATGCTTTATAAATCATGCTGATCAGAGACCTCTACAGGTGCAAGTAGTTCCGCAAACTACTGTTAAGCATGCTAAGGGTCAGGACTAATAAGCACTAACAGCAGTTGGCAGTCCTTAGTTATATTTTGGTCTATGCTTGAATATTGAATAGCCAGGCAATATTGTAGCTTGAAATTCTCCTCTTTTGAATCACTTTTTAACCGATTAAATCACTTCATTAATTGAAGTTAGTTTAAAAAAAAAGTGTAACTCTTACCTTGAATTCGTTTGAGTCCCTATGTATGAAAGAGTCAAGACACGTGAACAGAAGCAAAGAAGAAGTAGGGGTCTGAAGAGCCTGGAGGCGCGCCTCTTGTTTACATTTTTATTCAACAATCTGCCCGCCAAAGATTACTTATACTTGTATTCGTGTGTAAGTAATCTTTGTTAGGTCAACCTAAGCTTCAATTCCCGTTCACTACCTGTTTTAATTTACAGTGAAGAGAAATGCATGAATTTTATTCTGTTCCGAACATACATTTATCAATTTTAATTGAAAATTTCATCAGTACCAGCTGAAAATGCCAAAATTTTCCAGCGGTGCAGATGGCTCCATGAAGATGTAAACAAGAGGCGCGCCTCCAGGCTTCAAAGACCCCTTCTTCTTCTTCTTCAGTTTTCAGCAGTCAATCAGAGATGGAACCTCTCATGGCAAGACTTTCATATACAGTAACTCTAGAATGCGTGTGATAAAACTTTGATCCAGTCAAGGTAAATTTTGTATTAATTTTTTGTTCCTAATTTTTTCCAGGATCTCGTGAAGGATTTCAAAGAATATTATCAATTGAGTCAGAAAGTAAACAATTCTCCTTCAGGCATGAAAATTTTGAGAAGGAGAGAACTTGAACTTTATTTTATGATGCCAAAAAATTTGTTTCGGCTAACGCCACTTATCATATTCGCTCCGATCCCGTTTTCAAATTATTTGGTTTTTCCCCTTGCGTAAGTTAAAATTGCCTCTTAAATTTTAGCATGTACCTAATTCTCTCTTTTTAAACTGATCAAGTATTGCTTAGAATCTCTAAAGTGTCATCCTTCCTCTAAAACAAAATAAGGTTAAACAAAAATGCCTCCCCCGAAATGCATGAACACTTTATAGTTTCGAGGCAATTAAAGTAAGCTATACTGCCTAGCAAAAAAACTTGTAGTTTGACATCAGCAGAAATTTGGTGTCGCCAAATACCATTCCTAATTGTTTTTTTTTTTTTTTTTTTACCTCAATGGGGTTCTTGGAAAATTTTGCTGCAGGGGATTGAAAAGTTGATTCTTGCATATAAATCTGTAAAAATGACGATGAGTACGCTAAAAAGTCACAAAATTCTTCCTCAGAATTGGGCTTAATGTCGGAGAGACGCAGATACCATGGAAGATTCCTATCTAAATTGAGACACATATCTGTGTTTCCGTTGAGAAAGTGACAAATTAGACAGAAATCTCCTATGATACCTACGTTGAACCATCATTACGATCTTGCCGTTATAACAGTTAGTTTGCTACTAAAATTTAGACTTTCTTAGCGTGATTTTCGTGATTTTCGCTGGTTTTTACGTGAGATTGGACTATTTATTTGATCGCAGCAAAAGCTTGCAAGAGCCCCATTGTATGTTAGAATCACTTTTGCAATGACATCATACAAAGGACTGGTAAAACGAATTATCAGACATTTTTAGAATCTTTATACTGCTTGATCCAAACTGTTGTTTTTTTTGGAGCGTTTTTTCTTGGGGTTTTAATGTTAAATGATGATGATAAATAAACCACTATAAAAAAAGAAAACAAAAACAAAAAAAACAAAATCATAGAATTCATTTTTTTTCTTTCACAAATCAATTCATACGCATGAGATCTCAGAAATAAAATCGTACCTTGCTATACCTCATTGTCAGTTATTCTTCATGAATTTTTCCTGTTTCCAATAAATACACACACTTACAACAAGAACATGTTACTTCTCAACCAAACAACAGAAATATACAGTAGATAACTCACTTTTTGTTTGTCGGTCCTGATTGTTGTATTTTTTTTTTTTTCAAACTATGATCATTTCGAATCAGTACAGATTCATCTTCAGGTTACAGGTAGGATCGCGACCGCGACTTGTCGAAAATAAAGTAAAAGAAAGTTACGAAAATAGAATATAAGATAAATAAAAACGAACAACACATAATAAACAAAGGATGACCGATACGCGTTACGAAAACTGGTCGGCCTGCGTACTGGTTACCGCGCATGCTCTTCCGCGCATAGTGACGGTGGAAAATACAAGGCTACCACCTCACTCTCTAATTCCTCAACAGAAATATAATTCAAAAATCAAGTACTTTTCGTCCAAATCACAATAAAAACTTCCTCTTCGCTTTCTTTCTTGTCGCTCTGTTGACACAGTTTTCCATTTTACCTTCAACTTATAACTATCATATACTATATGATGATAAGAAATGATAATATTCTTGTTCTCTGATGTTCTGTTTAGATTAATGTTTCCAAAATATTTACTCACCACTCATTATTGGTCTCTGCAGCAACGAGCTCAGTTTGCGCTAGACGATCACAAAAGGCGATTGCAGTCTTACGAGCATGTCTTCAAGTAAGTTTATAATTTGCATTCAAACGTATTTATTTTTAAATCTTCATTTCAATTTTACAGACTATTGTAGGGCTCTTGTTAACATTCAATATTTGTGATTAAATTGATAATGAAGCTGTTGCGAACTTTTACTACCGGCTTATTAATAGTTGATTATGGGGTATGACCCAGTCAAAATGACTAAAAGCACACTGAAAAATCACAAAATCCACTTCTTAACTCACAAAATGCTTACAAAGGGGAGACCGTAATGGCGGTGATTACCGCTTTGATCATGTGACAATAGTATGCTTCTTCTTTTTCTTGTGTGGTGTAGCGAGAACACCTCGTTAGGATGGAGCTTATTGAGATAGGGGAACACAATGTAAAAGGCAGTAATCACCGCCATGGTGGTTTTGCGTTTGCAAGAATTTTATGAGTTTGAGAATGAATTTTGTGATTTTTTAGTGCGCTTATCATCATTCTTACAGGGTTTTATCTCATATTCAACCATTAATAAGTGAGTAGCAAAAGTTTGCAACGACCCATTGTATGCTTCTTCCTCTTCTTGTGTGGTGTCGCAAGAAAACCTCGTGAGGATGGAGCTTATTGAGTTAGGGGAACCCAATGTAAAAGGCAGTAATCACCGCCATTGTAGTCTTGCGTTTGAAAGAATTTTATGAGTTTAAGAATGGATTTCGTGATTTTTTAGTGCGCTTTTGGTCATCTTTATAGGGTTTTATCTCATATTCAACTATTGATAAGCATGTAGCAAAAGTTTGCAACAGCTTCATTCTTAAGCAAAACCCAGGGAAAACTACAACGAGCCAATTAAAAAAAATACAAAAATTAAAAATGTCAAATTAATGCATACTTATTAAAAATGAAAGTAAAAAATAAATAAAATAAACGTGAAACGCCAGCATAACGAATAAATTAATCGGTTCATGTGAAAATGTCCGATGTGCAAAAGATTTGTTTTGAGAAGACAGATATAAAAAAATAAAAAAACTAGCAAATTTAAAAAGGAAAAAACCAAGGGATACAGTAGCAGAAACCGTGGAACAAGTCTGATTGGTACTTACGCTGATGCAGCTTCTTCTTAAGAGTGATGTGTGCTGCGCTGAGCTCACAAAGTCAAGTACACTGAAAAAACACTACGGTCTATATAGGTTTAACGAGGCATTCCCGGTCTTGAAGCCCGCTACATTCTGTGATGGAGTCCGTAATTACGGG
Organism: Trialeurodes vaporariorum; assembly: GCA_011764245.1. NCBI lineage: Eukaryota > Metazoa > Arthropoda > Insecta > Hemiptera > Aleyrodidae > Trialeurodes > Trialeurodes vaporariorum. Next base: position 67,482,536 of record VMOF01000024.1, on the reverse strand, counting down.
TTGCACCGCCGAAAATGAGGGGCGTCACAACCATAATCCCTCGGTGAACCTATACAGTCCGTGATTTATGGTGTCCAATACCGTATTGGTTTTTCAGTGTATGAAAAAAATGGACCACGGACGTTTTTGCATAAGCCGATGCAAATGATTTGGGCGGCTGGACTGCACTACTACTACTTCTACTATAGAAATAACTGTCGCTCTAACCTTCAGATTTGGAATTTTTTTTTTCAAGTTGTCTACAGGAGAAGGCGTCTCAACTTAAATGTGATGTAAACTTGAAGAAAATGTGGACAAGTGCATTGAGTGACATTGGGGCAGGTCTGCAACCTCCTGCTCAGGATATAACAGCATGCTCTATTTTATTCTCCAAACCTCCGTACAATTTGAAAAGTCTACAATCTAGTCACCTTGTAAGTAAAAAAGATTTGAGTTCTCTGGACTGAGAGCCCATTTACTTTGATTTCAGAGGCTCGATATTCCATTTTATGCAGCTAGAATTAAACATTTTTTTGTGGTAGAGATGTTTATTGAGTAACTTATGTCTTATGACATCTAATGTCTGTCAAAACATTTCTCTTTCATAGATTTTAATCAAGAAATAAACCGAATAGTTTGATTCTCTTGTCTACATTCCTTATGTCTGTTGTACACAAAACTGATCAAACAAATTTTCCTGTCTAAAGCTTTGAATTTATCTTTTGTTCTTTGGCAGGGTGGTTTTATATTTTTTGTCGACAGAAAGTTTGATGTTTCTTAGCCAATATCTTGAGCATTCTTCAGAATGATACGTCTTTCTACTAGGTACCAATTTTGTTGGTTGATTTATCTACGCATAGTTATCCTTTCTAGTTTGAAAACCGTTTATAAATTGTGAAACTATGTCCTCTCTAATGTCTGTCAAATGTTTGTCTTTGCACAGATTTCGCTCGAGGACTAAATCAAATGGTTAGATTCTGTTGTAAGCATTCAAAATGAGTGTGTTATATAAAGCTAACCAAACATATTTTCTCTAGTTGGAAAGCTTCCTAAGATCTTTGGGTCGTTGGCGATTTAGTTTTGAATTCAAAAGCTCACTTAATATTTCACATCTGTCTGCAAACTGTCTTTAAATTGTGAAACTTTGTCCTCTCTAATGTCTGTCAAATGTTCGTCTTTGCACAGATTTCGCTCGAGGACTAAATCAAATGGTTGGATTCTGTTGTATGCATTCAAAATGAGTGTGTTTTATAAAGCTAACTAAACAGTTTTTTCTTGTGCTTTTGAAGCTTTTTAAAAACTTGGTTCAACCCTTTGAGTCCTAAATCGTAACTTTTGCTGAGGATACATGTAGATCTTTAGGCTTACATGCCCAGGTTTGTTGGAGATGACGCAGTGCTATTTTTTAATGTCTCCTACTCTGATAACAATCAGGGCTGTATTTGATGGAGGTGGCAGTATTTTTTTTAAAATTTATTGCTAGAGTAAGGATGTAGAGCAGACGTATTTTGAGTATCGAGTCCTAACAAGTAGCGATGCATGCTCCTGAACCACATCAAAGTGCATTGGTGAGCGGTTGATTAGTAACGAGTCAAAATTCTGCACAATCCAACTGCTCACCTATGCGTTTTGATGCAGTTGGTAGCATGCATCACTACTTGTCAGAACCAGATACTCAATGCATCTGCTCTAGTAGGCAAAACTTAACTCTGGTCTCAAAGGGCTAATCGACAATTCATTTTTGTGTTTTTTAAATTATACTCCAGCACTAAACAATCTGTTTCGTGACCTACTACCACAGACAAGTGTCAAAGGAAGAATAGGTTCATGCAAACTGGATGTTTTGAAGGCTGAATGTTCTCTCTTCTCTCTGAAATTTTAAGCGGTTGTTTGATGAAATTTTTAACTGTTGTTCTTGTTTTTTTTTTTTTTTTTTTTTTTTTGTTCTAGAAAAATTTATTGAAAATTCATAATATGCACTCTGGCTGGCGCAAAAGAGCTCGTCTTACCAAAAGAGCAAAGATTATCCATCTGTTGGATGAAGCCATAAGACGAGAAGGTGGAGCAGAAGCTTTGAATTCTGATGAACTTAAATGGGTAAGAATCGTATCTTCTTATGGAAAATATCTGACAGGATGTCATTACTTTTTTACTGTCTTGATTTTCTTGAGGTTTCCTTAGATATCATTCCCTGTATATTTAATGGCATTTTTGAATTCACTGATGGTTCCTCTGGTTGAGGAAAGATTACACTGTTTAGTTCAGTTTATGACTGTAATGCTGGAGAATACTCTGATCTGTACTCTTTTCTCAATCGGTGGAGTCACCGTTAAATCATCAAAATATCTGCAAGTTCTTTAAAGTCAGTGATGACTTTACCAGTTGAGAAAAGATTATAGACCTGAGTATTTCTGTGCTTTAATAGTCCTAAGCTGTGCACTCAACCGGTGGAATCACCATTTAATCATCAAAATCATCAAAATATCTGCAAGTTCTTTAAAGTCAGTGATGACTCCACCAGTTGAGAAAAGATTATATAGACCTGAGTATTTCTGTGCTTTAATAGTCATAAGCTGATCTAAGCTGTGTACTCAACCGGTGGAATCACCATTTAATGATCAAAAATATCAAAGTATCTGCAAGTTCTTTAAAGTCAGTGATGACTCCACCGGTTGAGAAAAAATTATAGACCTGCGTATTTCTGTGCTTTATTAGTCATAAACTGATCTGAGCTGTGTAATCTTTTCTCAATGAGTGGAATCATCAGTGAATTGAAAAATGCCATTAATTATACAAAAAACTGCAGCTCTGTTATTCTGTTCTAGATCCGACTGATAAGACTTAAGAATTCAGAAAAACTCCTGTTACGGTCTTGGATGGGGCAGTTGCAAGGGTTTAAATTGTTGTGTTTTTATGAAGAAAATGAAAGTACTTGATGAACTGAAAACAAATCTACCTTTTGTTTCTAATTAAGTCCCATCACTGAGAGAAATCACTTCTTTAAAAACAAGGAAACATGTTTACTTGTGACGGTTTTCCTTGCTCGCAGTAAAGTTCTGATTGCATGAAGGAGAATCACTGTCACAACAAGGAATCTTTTACTTGTAGCAGCAGACATTTTCCTTGGGTTAAAGGAACTTCCCCTCAGTCAATATTTCACTGTGCAGTTTCTTTAACACAAACGAAATACACCTTGGATTGAAAAAAAGAATTCTCTCTGTGATTCTTCGGGTGATGAGATTTTGGCCCAAAATACATTGATTTAAATGGAAAATCCGCATAGAGATGTCACTACGCTCATGATGTTTAACAACTTTACACGTATGTATCTCCAAAACCGGGACACGTAGGAAAAAACCAAAGGCACCATTGTTCTCAACTCAACAAGTACTATCATTTTCTCCATAAAAAACAAAATTTCAGAGCCCTGCAACTGCCCCATTATCATCATAGAGTGTCGTATGTAAATCATGTACATCCCTTTGTGGTTAGGTATAACTTCCGTTGCTCCTTAAAAGATAAATGACATAAGTTCCAACGTAGATTAGAGCAACATTCTTCTCGCCTTAACTCCCGTACTCTGTCGAGTCAATCAGGGGTGCAAAATGTGTCCGATCTAGTGATCCGCGGATCCCGTGAAAGTGAGGAAATTTCTGGGAAAGTAGGGAAATTTGTCTAATTTTTTTTTTTTTTTTTTTTTTTTTTTTTTTTTTTAAATAATTGCAATAAGGATTTCTCAGGAAAATAGTGTAAAAAATGGGAAAATGATGAAAATATTGGTCATTTTGCAAACGTACGGTGTTGAAATGTTAAAAAAAAAACCAAAAAAAAGTCATCACTTTCAAATTTTTGTGCGGAAATTTTTTAAAATCCAGTGAGGAAATAAGTCATGGATCGCGTGAAACTTCTGAAGTTTTGGAACATTTTTCACCCCTGGAGTCAGTCGTAAGCTGGCCGGCATAACTAATACTTGTAATATACTTCTATATACGCGCACAAGCAATTCATTACTCTAACTCAGTGTTATGTACCTATCTACTTCAATCATATGCATACCACTCCTATAAGTAGTGCGGCAACAACTCCGAAGATTTTTAAATCTTTATTTATTTATTTTCTTTATTTCAATGGGGCTCTTGCAAACTTTTGCTGTGAGCTAATGAATAGTCAAATCTAATGTAAAATCCAGCGAAAATCACAAAAATTATACTAAGAAAGTTAAAATTCAGCAATAAACTCACATAACTGCTTTGATTTCAAGTTCGTAATGGCGGTTCAACGCAGGTATCATGGGAGATTCCTGTCTATTATGTCATTTTCTCTGCAGAAATACAGATATGTCACAATTTAGATGGGAATCTCCTATGATACCTGCGTCTCTTTGCCATTAAGCTGGATTTTGAGAATGAATTTTGTGATTTCTTAGTGTACTCATCGTCATTTTTACTGGTTTTCATGCAAGAATCAACTCTTCAATCCCCTGTAGCAAAAGTTTGCAAGAGCCTCGTTGGTACACGATGCCTTCGCGGCTAAATACAGGTCAATTGTTACATTTATACTTATTTATCTAATTTAACAAATCTTTAAACTTTAAATAGAAGTTATTTAATTACATCGTAGAATGCATGTTTTAATCAGGGCATCGGACCGAACCGAACCGAGAACCGCTCCGAACCGCCGAATTTCCGAACCACGAACCGAACCGCGAACCTTTTTTCCACTAAGGCGGAGAACCCGAACCCGAACCGAACCGACTGGCTGAACCCGGTTCGAACCGGTTCGACGGCTTAAAAAAGAGATCTTGTAAAATAACCTGAAAAGGGAAAAGAGCGAAAAGTTTGAGCATTTGCTCTGTGAGTACTCGATGGATCTCAAAATCGCATACTTTTCGCATAGAAAGATTACACAGTGTCACGCATCTAAACAAAATTTGATGCAACTGAACGTTGATTGGTCCACTGTTTCGTTTGAAGGTATGAGGGTCTCAAAAGTCTGTGGCATGCGAGTCACGTGATACGCGGGCTGCAATCAGCGCCCAATTGATTGTAAACCAGTACATTCTGACTCATTTTGTCATCTTTTAGTCCACTGTTTTTTTCTTTTTCTGAATTCTGAGCAATGTGTCTGTTGCGAAACTTTGCCCCAGCAGCAAATAGGGCTGATTGAAGTATAAAATCAATACAACTAAGCACGTTCAAGATTGTGTGACCCTCTCAACTGCCGCCGCAAATGTTCGAACTCGACCAAATTTACTCCAAACCGAACCGCTCCGAACCGGTTCACAAATGTCTGAACCGGTTCGGAGCGGTCCGGAAAGTCGCGTGGACCCGAACCGAACCGCGAACCTTTTTTTTCGTGAAGTGTGAACCGCGAACCGAACCCGAACCGATTTTTGCCCCGGACCGATGCCCTGGTTTTAATAAGAAATCTTCAAACTTTTTTTAGAATTTCCTTCATTTTCCCTTTTTTAAATGTAACTCTACAGCTAAGTGACAGTGCGTTAAATATTTGAATGGCAGAGTAGTTTACATAATTTTTGGATATGGACAGGCTAATTCTGTGGTTATCAATGTTAGCATGTCTGCTGTTGTAAGAATGAATTGGTAACATGCTAGAGGGGGTCATAATATCGCTTAAAATTGCATATCCCACTGATTCTAAAACTTACTTGTCTTGTTTTACTTCCAGGCTTGTTTTTTCCGCGGGTTGAATCCAATCAACTTGAAGAATGATGAATTAGTTAGCTGGTTAAATCAATGGGTCAAAGTCAGCGAGAAAATTGATGTAAACTCGTATAGTCTTCTTCTTCACAATCCGGTTCTCCTTGCGTATAACCTACCTTCAAATTGGTTCCTGTTGAAATCTTGATGAATTTGAACTTTACTTGTTTTGGCATCTGTTGTTTCCTTCCCCACTACTGTCAGCAACTTTGTTGAAATGACTTACCTGTGATCCAATTATAAAAGAAATCGAGAAGAAGTTGCTGAATTGCAGAACTATTCTAGTCAGTGTAAATCTCTGATGATGTTTTTTGTTGTCACTTAAAGTGAGTTGTGTATTCCACAAAATATGCATGCCAAAATACTTTCACTCGAGGATTCGACTTACACCAAAATGTCAGATGGACCACGAGTTGACATGAGTTAATCCTTAAAAATCTGAAGAACAATTTCTCGGTCTTCACAACTATTTTAATAAATTGTTCATTTTCAGTTTATTTAGATACCCAGACATTTTCGAAAGTCGGGGTTTGTCAAATGAGGGTTGAATATGATGAGAAATGTAATTTGCTCAAAGCAGAGTCACATTTCTGAGGGCTGATTTCACTCTTTAGGACGAGACGAGATGAGTTAGAGTGAATCGATCAATCCCATTGGTTTAAACGGTACCACATGACAGATTTGTAGTCTTTCAAGTCATTCCAGAACGACTCAGAGTCATTTGAACGACTCAAAATAACTTCAAACCTGTCACGTAATGCTGTTAAAACCAATGAAATTGATCAATTCCCACTATCTCGTCTCGTCTCATCCTAAAGAGCAGAACCAGCTCGCTGGTCCTTGCTGCAACGAATCAAATTCGGTTTCTCTTCCCCCCCCCCCCCCCCCCCCCAATGGATTCCTTACTTTGATAATGAAGCAAAATTTCTTCTCACTGATTATTTTTCCTAATTTTCTCTTGAAACTTTGTGATGGAAATCTGCCGATTTTCAACAATAGACTACACTGTATAACCACAATTTTGTTGTCAGGTTGAAACAACTTTTTTTCTCTCCTCTCTCCCCCCCCCCCCCCCCCCACCACCTCTATTTTCTCAGGTCTAGCTCTCAACGACGAACCCTAATCCTAAAATTTCTTCTCAGTGGGTCGCTAATTTGTTTGATAATCACTTTAATTGACTTTATACTGGGAGGAATCAACCAAGTATATAATCAATAGCGGTTATAATTCATGTCGGCTGAAAGCCGATCTTTTCAGAAAGCTTTCAGCTCCATGCTGACTGTTTTGTCAGCTATTATCTCAATATGGCTATGCTAACTGCTAAGCGCTGAGATCAACTTTTTTTGATCTGGATGGTACTTGGTGATAAACTGGTTTCCTCTTGATACGTATCCAAAACTGAAAAAAACTGTAGTATGCCATTTTTTACTTGCTGGGCTGATCTTTAAGTTCCTTCCCCCCCACTCCCCCCCTTGATTTTTTTCTCTCCTTTATTTCAATTCAAAGGCGGATCTAGCAATCTGGCAACTGTGTATTATTCTTATTTAAATGCATGAGAAACAATCGATTAGTAAAAGGGTCATGGCCCCCTCAAGAATTGATTGTATTTCATACGTTCAAATGGTATGAAATCATTGTTGCCAAATTGCTGGATCAGCCCATGTTTCAACCAGTGGTGTAGCGTGCAATTTGGCAACATTGTAATGTGTAAACCCATTGAAAAGATCAAACTATTGGGTGTCCCGTGAACACCTTTGCATCCAACCTTTTACATGGGTTTAAATGGACACATTACAATGTTGCCAAATTGCACGCTACGCCACTGGTTTTAACTCCTCTTTTTATAAGACCTCAATCTTTCTCTGTATACTTTTAGTAATTAACACAAACTGAGTCTTCAGTCCTGCAAAAATGATTTGACTGTGTTTAATGGACCAAAGAAGAGAAACGTAGGTTTTTAGACGCTCTCTATCATTTGATCAGAGTAAAATTGAGTCCAAAGTTTTCTCTCTCCGTCGTGTAGCGTATTTGCAATACAATAGTGACTTGCAAATTAAGTTTTGATGACTTGTAATTTATTTTTGATCAATTTTACACGTATTTCTGTCTGATTTGAATAAAAATGATTTGAGATTTTTCTCTCACATATCCTATTCTCTATTCAAATTCTTGTAGAGAAAATTGCAGAATTTCTGATCCTATCTTTTTTTTGTTTTTTTATTTTTTTTTTGCACGTCCCAACCATCTACCTCTTTCATAAATTGATCACGATTAATTGTATTTTCCAACTGCATTTTCCCATTATTTTTCCAAAATATTCCATTATGAATGATATTTTGTTACTGTGTCATTTTCTTTCTTTTTTTTTTAATTTGTTACCTATTTTGTTATTGTATTTTCTTATGAAGCGATGTTCTTTCTTGATAACAGACGCTGTTTTTTTTTTTTTTTTTTTTTTTTACCTTGGGCTTTGCTGATGAAACCCTGAAATATAATCTCTCAATAAAATCCTTGCACACTGTTACATTAATTTTTCGTATTTTGTTCATTTTCTGTAGGGTGATTCGCATTAAGGTGATTCCATGTCACGTGACCAAGGTGATCGATCAGTCAATCGATTAAGATGATTCCAGTTTCGATTAGTTCCAACTGTGGACACCAAGTCGCACAGTGTGTCCTAAGCGGCAAAAACCCTATTTGTCCAAATCCCTCGAAACTCTTCAAAATTAAGGTAATTCTACTCCTTAGGGTATAGACTAATAGGTTTGGACGGTTATTTGGACTTCTTTTCATTTTATTTGGAGATATGAGGCTTGGAATTGGAGTTTTATTCATAAAACCGAAATTTGCTGTATTTTTTGGAAATTTTAAATCGGTATTTTTAGACTGTTTAATCGTTATTTTTGAAATAGGAGGCACTTTTCTGGACCACATAAGACCTATTTAATAAACCTTCATGGTTAATTTGAAAAAAAAAAATTATCATGCATTGGCAAGACTTATATTGCCAACTCCTGGAATTAGAAGGAACTTTTGCAAAGTTATAGACTTTCAAAAGCTAGCACCGGTGAGCTCCGGCTTCTCGTTGGCATTTTTGGCATGCTGGGTATGTGGACAAACTATCCTGAAAAATTTGTAACCGTATATCATTGGGTTTGGAAGATATGAGAGGTTGAACATAGCGAAGCGGGGTCGTGCGCGGGGCTACAGAAAATTAAACTATATATCTGGCTTTTTGTTTTATATCTCAGTTAAAAATCACTTAAAGGAATAAAACTTTCCATAAGAAGAAAGGAAATTTTATGGTCTTCAATTTTGGTCACTAGCAATTTTTACGTAGAAGCCACGGGAAGGTAGAAAAATGAGGGAAAACGGCACAAGGTTAAGTAGGCTCGAAAGTTCCGGCAGACGACAGCACAGCAGCGTTGCCGAGACAAGTTCCAACCTGTCGCGTTGCGCTGGCTCCCTTGCTCACTCCACTGCACTGTCGCACTGATTGTGAGTTACTTCGCTGCGATCCTTCGACTTGACAACACCGAAATCACACACAACCATTTATGTCCTCTCTCCACATAGCTCATCATTATATTGCTACAACACCCACTTGCCCTTTCCAATAGATAATCACTTTCATAGTTGTCTGATAACAGTTTTTGGAACAAACTGCACCAATATAAACTGTCACCGAAAATTCTAAGTAAACAATTTTCAATCTCCCAAAAAGCACTGATGGCTTGGTTTTGGGGTGCTGAAAATATTTTCTTTGAATTCCTTGGGGTAGATTTATAACGTGAACGTTTGGTCCACTTTTTACTATCTCCAGCTGCTATCTTAAAAAAAATTGAGGCTGAGTGGTTTGGTTTGAATTACCCTATATAGTAGCAAAGCCAAACAAAAAACAATTGAAAACAAAGAAAACCAACATCACAACCTCCACTACCACTCCCATCACCATCAAGAACAACAATGATAAAGATGGTGACAACGGCGAAAACATTAGCAAATCAGCTATGCGAAATATCCTCACCAAAATGGGACAAAAGCCGAGAAATTGGAGATTGTACAAATCTCTCCCCCCTCCTCCCCCCCCCACAGGTTTTAAAGAAATCTTGTTGAGAGGCTCACTGCATGTTTTTTGGTGAACCAATAAACCTTTACCGCCGTTTTTACGTATTTGATTTCAAATTCAATGAGGTTCTTGCATCGTATGAGGATTTTTGCCGCATCTTCCATTAAGAGGTCACACTGTGCGTCGTGCTGCTCAAAAAGTCAACAGTTTTTGGCTAAATTTGACGAATTCACGCTAAAAACACAAATTTGAGGAACGTCAGCACCTGCGAGTATACTTCAGAAAGATACTCTGAAAGTTTCAGGCTGAAACACTAAGCCGGAAATTATGAAATACGAAACTTCCTGTAAGCCGCAATGAGTGTGAGTGAGGCAGATAGACGTATCATCACTCTCACTCACTAGGCTTATGGCAAAACGAATTTCATAATTTACGGCTTTAATTTTAAACCAATTTTGCTCATTTCGGGCTCAAAAAATCCATAAAAAAAATTTACAGGTGCTGGCGTTATTGGATTTTGCGTTTTATCTTTGGTATCAGTTTAAATCGCTAAAACACTACTTTTCCAAAAAGCAACTAGTGGCGCTATCCATTGGATCAAAATCTGGAAAAGTTTCGCCTTTTGAAATCGATCTAACAAAGTATCTGCTAAGTTTGGACGCTCGAAACTAAAAAATAAGGATGTAACTAAGGGAATTTGCACTATCGTAGTGTGATCCAAGAGATCGAGAAGCGATTTCCCATGGTTATGTCCTTATTCTGCAGGATTCAAGCGTTCAAACTTAGCAGATATCTTTGATAGATCTACCTACACTACAGGTGCCTACGATCCTTATTTTACAAAAAATTCCATAAAATCCGGTCAATGACTATCAATCGATCAACTAATTGATCACCTTGGCTATGTGACATGGAATCACCTTAACCCTTTCCACTCCACCAATTTTTGAGCTGAACCTACCTGTACTCCACTAGAACTCCGTAGACTAGAGCTTCACTGGTAAGTTCAGAAGAAGCCCGTCAGAGCGCAGCACTTCTCAGACACCTATTTTGTCCTGTCGATATCGTCAATTTCGAGCTACAAAATTTTGTCGACCACAGCTCGACAACGGAGCGGAACTCGTAAATCGATTTTGTCGACTACAGCTCAACAATGGAGTGGAAAGGGTTAAAAAAACAAGACTAAAACCAGCACTAAAATAATGGCCTCTTTATTTCATTCTCCCCCCCCTCCATGGTAGGAGTCAGTACCTGTGGTCTGCAAACTGCTGCAATAATAGAAGAGTGAAATAGTATTACTCTAAAATTGAACCGGTTCATGCGAAAACATCCGTTGTCCTTTTATTTTATATTTGACTATGTGAGCGCACATCACTCTTAAAAAGACACTGCGTCTGTATAAGTCCTGATCAGAATTTTTCCTCGGCTTCTTGCTCATATTTCCCTCGTCTTAGCCGGTTTCTTTAATTTTTTATTTTTAATTTGCTAATTTTTTAATTTTTTTTACATTTGTCCTCTCATTAAAAATATTTTGGACATCGGACGTTTTCGCATGAACCTGTTCAATTATTGAATCGTGATGAGGGAGCGTTGAAGCATGGATTGGTTATTACAAAGAACAGCAGCAACGAAGGTGAACAAGATTTTTATTTGTATGTTTATTTTTTTAAAGATTGGCTCATAGGTAGAGACACCAGGATTTGGTTTCCACGAAATCGCGTAAAAAATTAATACACGCGCTAGACGGCTGGCTGGGACCCGACCCAGCTATGAGTGCAGATCGCATTCTCCTGATTTCAAATTAAAACGCGACAAAATGCGAAATCGGGCTTTTTACGCGAAATCCGCCTGAATTGCTCACGAATTGCTGATTTTTAGCCACTAACTCGAAAATCTCTGCCCTCAGTGCGCCGATATTGACGTAGACTCACATTTTTACCAGATGCACTTTCGAGTGATATTGTTACTTAGGTTACCATACCGGCTGGAAATCATCCCACAGGCGTAGGCGCGATATGCGATTTCAACGTCTTTCTCACATTTTGCGCCTTCAAATCCGTTGTTATGCAATTCCATGCCCCGCGTGCACGAATAGTTAGCTACTCGAATCGCCGTAGCCAAGTCAAGGCGAGAACCTTTATGTATGTAACGTGGTTTGGGCGCTCGTCGTCAACGCGTTTAGATGCAATATGTCAAGTTAGTATCAAGAATAAGGGCTGTGGTCATTTAATCATGCGCACGCCCTCTCAAATAACGGACATTTTCATACTGGACCATATTAAAGTCCACTGAAATTGAAGTTTTTTTTTTTTTTTAAAAGTTTTGAAAAATTTGATCGAGAAATCGAGATTTGATCTAGAAAAGTTGACGGAATATTTGTATATAAAACGAAAAAAAAAAATATATAAAAACAAACAAATAAAAATCCGCAGACTCATAGGCATGAATTCAGATTTTCGTCAGGTTTTTGCTGCATGACAGGTCGACTCGACGCACCATGGTCTGAAATCGTCAACAAGTCGCTAAAAATCCGACCATACATTTCTCATTAATTCACCATTTATAAACTTTCAAGACCAATGTTCATCAGAGGAAACACTTTTCACTCGTAATTTTAACCTAGAATGTCACTGAAAAGTTTTATAATGAGCTTAAAAGGTCAAAAACGAAGTTTCTCACGTCTCTTTACCGTGCACTGATTTTGGGCCACTTTTGTTAGATCTCAGACCATAGTGCGGATGGACGTGCAGTGGTGGATTGGGGGAGGGGGGGGGGGCTTCGGCATCAAATCAACGGGTAGGAACAAGCTATCAACATCATTTCCAAAGGAGCTTGAATGTGTTCACCAAATGATTCTGTATGAGAAAGCGGCACGTTGAACGCTGGGTTACCTTCCTCTCTTCAAATTGCCCTTTTGTAATTGTTTCCCTCCGGAGAGGCTCCGGTGTAGACTCAAAATAATATTATCAATGTATTTTCCTACTTTCTTGGGCTGCAGAGTCTAGACTCAAAGTAACACAAAGATGACCCGAATAAGTGGTTGTAAATCGTCCCTTTTCTAGCCTTAGACAGCTTGACTTCTTTCTTTGGGGTACAGACGGTCTCTATTTAATCGAGTCGCACTTTCTCTCCTCACTCGACAATGTTCCGATGTTTCGAACACGTGCGTTATCATACTCGTTTGTTTACTTGTTTACTTCCTGCGTTGAAGGTTTGTCGGGGCTTTTTGTTCCCCCAAGAGCACTCGTTTTCTCCTTTCAGTAGCGCACCGAGAGATTCTTCATCTCTCTCTGTTCTCCATTAAGAAACGTATGTTAGACAAGGATGGACAAGGGGATAAAACCCCCTCCTTCTGTCCTTTTCCTACTCATGCATTCAAATGGGAAATGGGAGAGATGGAAGATATCCTGGTTGCGCCAGTGTCTCCTTTCAATCCGATTTCCTCACTTTCTTCTGCGGCATTTCCCCAACCCTGGAATTAATTCTTCTTAAGATTTGGGTCTTCGACTCCTCTTTTGAACTCGCTGTTCAAGATAAGAAGAAACATGGTGAGTCAGGTAGAAACGCACTTCTTAGCAACACGGCACCCATTGTCGCACCGAATCGTTGAGTTTTAGAGCCGTGTCGCTCACTATGGGGCTTTGTCCGACTGGATCATCATTTTGGACGGAGCAATACCGAGAATCGGCTGACTATGAATGTTATCTGTGCAAAAGTCAAATTAGAATTAAACGGTTACAGAAAGGACGAAATGGATGAAATGTATGCCCATATAATATGTATATAGTGCTATAATTTGTCGAAACTAGTCGGAGTTGACCAATGACCCCTCATTACCCTCGGACACCTGTTTTTTTTTAAAGAATTCAATTAAGGTAAACTCAAAAATGAATTCTTTCAAAAATAATTGTCCAAGAGAAATGAGGAGTCAATTTTGACTAGTTTTGACGAACTATGGCCCTATGCGCATAGATTTCATCCATTTCGTCGTATCTGTAACTGTTTCTAATTTAACTTTTGCACAGATAACATTCATAGTCAGCCGATTTTCGGCATTGCTCCTTCCAAAATGTTGGTCCAGTCTGACAAAGCCCCAGTGACGACACGGCTCTATAAAACTCAACGATTCGGTGCGACAATGGGTGCCGCGTTACAAAGTATAGTGCGTTTCTACCTGACTCGCCAAGTTTTTTCTTATCTTGAACAGAGTATAGTTTTTACTTAGTACGAAGCGGAGTAAGGCAAAAAAAGACTTTTGAACCAGTCAGTATAGGAACATGTACGCGGTTTTACAGTGATGATGTTATCCGGTGATAAGCGTTTCCAAACAGAGACGAACCACCTCTCTCGCTCTCACGTAACCCCCGTATACTGCCATCTCACTCTTAATTTCAAAAATCGTATATATAAAGACATCTTTTGTGAATATTTTTGCCAGAAATTGCGGGTGAAAATCGACGGTGGGAGAGGTGAGAGAAATTTGGCCCTGGCAAAAATAGTCCGTACAGGTCCATAATTTCCATGGATATGTATGGATATCGTATGGGTATACGTGTTGATATCCTTACAGATCCATGCGTATCCATACTCTGCATAGGGAAATGGTTATGAGCTTTATGGACCTGTATGGACCATTTTTGCTACGGGGAAGAGGACGAATAAAGGATGCGCTAAATTCCAACTCGGGGGGGGGGGGGGGCATCAGCACGGTACACCACACTGCTATGAAAATCAGGTTTGTGGATTTCTTTGGTCTCTGCAAAAAGTAAGCAAGAGTCCCAACAAAACGGTAGGAGAGCGGACGGAAGCGGGGGGGGGGGGGGCGGTCATAGTCGAAACACTATCGATTGTACGGCCTCTGATTGTCTGGCGAAAGCCTGGGCCCAGTGAAATCGCTCTTATGGAAATTTAACTTGGGATTTTCGACTTTGCTTCATTTAAAGTTTTTCAAGAAAATTATTCTTCCTTACCCTCGGGCAATTCAAATTATATTTTTGAGACTATTATGAAGAGATTGATAGGTCATACATATCACTTCATCGAAAAAGTAACAGAAGAAAATGAATTTGAAAGTGTAATTATGGGTAATTTTTTGCCGTGTTTCCCACTCTTCGCACAGGTCGGGCCGAGTGTGTGGTGAAGCAGTTGTTTTTTTCCACTTTTCTTGTTTCAGTGTAATGCAAATTCTTCGAAATGCATGTAAAATTATTTGATTGAAGGCAATACGCCGATTTCATGAAGAAAACCGAAGATTTAAACGCAAAAACTCAAAATAATACGAGGTTTAAGTGGCTCACAATCGGACGGCGAAAAAAAATCCTCGAAATTTAATTTTCAATTTCATATTTCTCTGTTAAGTTTGTGATGATATGAAGTGATATCTATGACCTATCAATATCCTATATTATATTTGTAAGAATGAAGCTAAGTTCCTGGAGAACCGTTGCATCGTTCGGTAGGGGCCTGGTACCGATCGGTAGGGCTCAGCTTCAATGCTTCGAGAAAAATATAAGTTTTTCAGTGGGGGCCCCCGCGCCCCTTTTTTAAAATGCTAAAAACTTTTCTCTGGAAAAGTTGTGCGAGTGCGAAAAGGATGCGAATCAGTTCGTTTTGCAAGGGTGGGAGAGAGAAGCGAGATTTTGTCATCCTTTTTTAAATGCATACGTGCGGACGAGCATACGATTTTGTACGCGTGTGAGCGAGAAACATGCTGCTCTGTCACTTTTTTTTTTTTTTTTAAATTTGATCGAGCGATTTGACTTTACCGTGGCGATTGTGATCAATGTTTTTGCGCGGAAGGCCAACGACCTCTATAAAGATCGGCGAACGAATACGAACCAGCGTAACCCGCAAAAAGGGAAAAGTTGGGTTTAGGAATAGAGGTGTTTGGGCCCGGATAGGAGCACCTCTGATAGCTTGGGCTTTGACCTCCGCCCTACCGGGTTCGGTAACGTTTTTTCGAAAATATATGGAAAATATAAGTCGTTGAAGTGGACTGAATCCGTAAAGTTTTAGTGGCTGAGGAGGTAATTTTTCTATACTGTGTAGTGCGTACCAGTAAACCCTCCTGTGTTAGAGTTCGTAGTTACTTAACTTGAGTTCGAAATTTTCTGTACATTTCCCTTCTGGATGATTTTTCTTTCCTAAATTTTTTTATCAATCTGCGCCATCATTAGTGTCTATTAAATACTGTGATTATGGTGAAACCCGCCCGCCGTTAACTCAGGATGTCGGATCGAGCCGACCACTGAAAGGGTTCTGGTTAGTCATCATCAATTTTGTGAAGTACTCATCATCTCAGGAGTGATTCCCTCTTATTCCTTTTTTTAGTCGCAGATAATTCAGCCTGAATCAGGATTCATCGAAAAATTCCCTCTTTTTGAACCATCTGGGTTTTTTGCACATTCTTCGGAATCTTAAAGGTGAGCTTGGAGGGGTAGGCAGAGAAAATGGCCTATAAGATTTGTGTCAAGATTTCTACAAACAGCACCTAGAGGCTCATTCAGTTAAGTTCAAGGAGTCGTATCGGAAAGTATTAGGTGGCAGTTATATGAGGGGCCATATTTCTTCATCACACATTTTAGCATTTTTAGCTGCTGTGACTCGAAGTCGCTTACGGGAACGCTTTGGGAAACGGACCGAACCGCCATAAGCCGCAATGAGTGCGAGTGAGATACCTTAAAACGCGAAGAGTCTCTCTCTCGCACTCGCAGTCGCTTACGCGAACACTTTGGGAAACGGACCGAACCGCCTTAAGACGCAATGAATGCGAGAGAGAAACCTTGAAACGCGAGAGGTCTCTCTCTCGCAATCGCAGTCGCTTACGGGAATATTTAGGGAAACGGACCGAACCGCCATAAGACGCAATGAGTGCGAGAGAGAAACCTTGAAACGGGAGGGGTCTCTCTCTCGCACTCGCAGTCACATACGGGAATAATTTGGGGGGAAAAGGACCGAACCAACATAAGAGCAAGAGTGCGAGAGAGAAACCTTGAAACGCGAGAGGTCTCTCTCTCGCACTCGCAGTCGCTTACGGGAAAATTTTGGGAAACGGACCCAACCGCCATAAGACACAATGAGTGCAAGAGGAAAACCTTGAAACGTGAGAGGTCTATTTCTCGCACTCGCAGTCGCTTACGGGAATAATTTGGAAAACAGACCGAACCACCATAAGACGCAATGAGTGCGAGAAAGAAACCTTGAAACGCGAGGGGTCTCTCTCTCGCACTCGCAGTCGCTTACGGGAATACTTTTGGGGGAAAAGGACCGAACCGCCATAAGACGCAATGAGTGCGAGAGAGAAAAAAATTGAAACGCGAGGGGTCTCTCTTCGCACTCGCAGTCGCAGTCGCTTACGGGAATACTTTGGGAAACGGACCGAACCACCATAAGACGCAAGAGTGCGAGAGAGAAACCTTGAAACGCGAGAGGTCTCTCTCCGCACTCGCAGTCGCTTACGGGAATATTTGGGAAACGGACCGAACCGCCCTAAGACGCAATGAGTGCAAGAGAGAAACCTTGACACGGGAGGGGTCTCTCTCTCGCACTCGCAGTCGCTTACGGGAATAATTTGGGAAACGGACCGAACCACCATAAGACGCAATGAGTGCGAGAGAGAAACCTTAAAACGCGAGAGTTCTCTCTCTCGCACTCGCAGACGCTTACGGGAATATTTTGGGAAACGGACCGAACCGCCCTAAAACGCAATGAGTGCGAGGAGAAACCTTGAAACGCGAGGGGTCTCTCTCCGCACTCGCAGTCGCTTACGGAAATACTTTTAGAAACGGACCGAACCCCATAAGACGCAATGAGTGCGATAGAGAAACTTGAAACGCGAGAGGTCTCTCTCTCGCACTCGCAGTCGCTTACGGGAACACTTTGGGAAACGGACCGAACCGCCATAAGACGCAATGAGTGCGAGAGAGAAAACTTGAAACGCGATGAGGGGTCTCTCTCTCGCACTCGCAGTCGCTTACGGGAAAACTTTGAGAAACGGACCGAACCATCATAAGACGCAATGAGTGCGAGAGAGAAACCCTTTAAACGCGAGAGGTCTCTCTCTCGCACTCGCAGTCGCTTACGGGAATATATTGGGAAACGGACCGAACCGCCATAAGACGCAATGAGTGCAAGAGAGTAACCTTGAAACGGGAGGGGTCTCTCTCTCGCACTCGCAGTCGCTTACGGGGAAAAATTGGGAAACGGACCGAACCACCATAAGACGCAATGAGTGCGAGAGAGAAACCTTAAAAAGCGAGAGTTCTCTCTCTCGCACTCGCAGACGCTTACGGGAATATTTTGGGGAAAAGGACCGAACCCCCATAAGACGCAATGAGTGCGAGAGAGAAACCTTGAAACGCGAGAGGTCTCTCTCTCGCACTCGCAGACGCTTACGGGAATATTTTGGGAAGCGGACCGAACCGCCATAAGACGCAATGAGTGCGAGAGAGAAACCTTGAAACGCGAGAGGTCTCTCTCTCGCACTCGCAGTCGCTTTCGGGAATTTTGGGAAACGGACCCAACCGCCATAAGACACAATTGCGAGAGAGAAACCTTGAAACGCGATAGGTCTCTCTCGCACTCGCATCGCTTACGGGGAAAACTTTGGGAAGCGGACCGAACCGCCATAAGACGCAATGATGCAAGAGAGAACCCTTTAGAGAGAGACCTCTCGCGTTTCAAGGTTTCTCTCTCGCATCACTGCGTCTTAAGGCGGTTTTGGGCCCTTTTCCCCAAATTTTCCCGTAAGCACTGCGAGTGCGGAGAGAGACCTCTCGCGTTTCAAGGTTTTTCTCCCGCACTCATTGCGCCTTATGGCGGTTCGGTCCGTTTCCAAAATGTTCCCCCAAGCAACTGCGAGTGCGAGAGAGCGAGACCTCTCGCGTTTCAAGGTTTCTCTCTCGCACTCATTGCGTCTTATGGCGGTTTGGTCCGTTTCCCAAAGTGTTCCCGTAAGCAACTGTGAGTGCGAGAGAGAGACCTCTCGCTTTCAAGGTTTCTCTCTCGCACTCATTGCGTCTTATGGCGGTTTGGTCCGTTTCCCAAAAAATTCCCCTAAGCGACTGCGAGAGCGAGAGAGAGAGACCTCTCGCGTTTCAAGGGTTTTTCTCTCGCACTCATTGCGTCTTTTGGCGGTTTGGTCCGTTTCCCAAAATATTCCCGTAAGCGATGCGAGAGCGAGAGAGAGACCTCTCGCGTTTCAAGGTTTCTCTCTCGCACTCATTGCGTCTTATGGTTGTTCGGTCCGTTTCCCAAAGTATTCCCGTAAGCGACTGCGAGTGCGAGAAAAAACCTCTCGCGTTTTAAAGGGTTTTTCTCTCGCACTCATTGCGTCTTTTGGCGGTTCGGTCCGTTTCCCAAAGTGTTCCCCTAACGGCTGCGAGTGCGAGAGAGAGACCTCTCTCGTTTCAAGGTTTCTCCTCCACTCATTGCGTCTTATGGGGGTTCGGTCCGTTTCCCAAAATAGTCCCGTAAGCGACTGCGGTGGGGAGAGAGAGAACTCTCGCGTTTTAAGGTTTCTCTCTCGCACTCATTGCGTCTTATGGTGGTTCGGTCCGTTTCCCAAAGTGTTCCCATGAGCAACTGCGAGTGCGGGAGAGAGACCTCTCGCGTTTCAAGGTTTCTCTCTCGCACTCATTGCGTCTTATGGCGGTTTGGTCCGTTTACCAAATTATTCCCGTAAGCGACTGCGAGTGCGAGAGAGAGACCTCTCGCGTTTTAAGGTTTTTCTCTCGCACTCATTGCGTCTTATGATGGTTCGGTCCGTTTCTCAAAGTTTTCCCGTAAGCGACTGCGAGTGCGAGAGAGAGACCCCTCATCGCGTTTCAAGTTTTCTCTCTCGCACTCATTGCGTCTTATGGTGGTTCGGTCCGTTTCCCAAAGTGTTCCCGTAAGCGACTGCGAGTGCGAGAGAGAGACCTCTCACGTTTCAAGGTTTTTCTCTTGCACTCATTGCGTCTTATGACGGTTCGGTCCGTTTCTCAAATTATTCTCGTAAGCGACTGCGATAGAGAGACCTCTCGCGTTTCAAGGTTTCTCTCTCGCATTCAGTGCGTCTTTTGGCGGTTCGGTCCGTTTCCCAAAGTGTTTGCGTAAGCGACTGCGAGTGCGAGAGAGAGACTCTTCGCGTTTTAAGGTTTCTCACTCGAACTCATTGCGGCTTATGGCGGTTCGGTCCGTTTCCCAAAGTGTTCCCGTAAGCGACTTCGAGTCACAGCAGCTAAAATGCTAAAATGTGTGATGAAGAAACATGGCCCCTCATATAACTGCCATCTAATACTTTCCGATACGACTTCATGAACTTAACTGAATGAGCCTCTAGGTGCTGTTTGTAGAAATCTTGACACAAATCTTTTACGCCATTTTCTCTGCCTACCCTTCCAAGCTCACCTTTAAGATTCCGAAGAATGTGCAAAAACCACAGATGGTTCAAAGAGAGGAATTTTGCGATGAATCCTGATTCAAGGCTGAATTATGCTGCGACTAAACAAAGGAATAAGAGGGAATCACTCCTGACATGATGAGTACTTCACAAAATTGATGATGACTAACCAGAACCCTTTCAGTGGTCGGCTCGATCCGACATCTTGAGTTAACGGCGGGTGGGTTTCACCACAATCACAGTATTTAATAGACATGAGATGGCGCAGTTGATAAAACAATATTAAAAATTTAAAAATCATCCAAAGGGAAATGTCCAAAAATTTACAAAACTCAATTTAAGAAACTACGAACTCTAACACAGGGGGGTTTTTACTGGTACCCCTACACAATAAGAAAAATTACCCCCCTAAAGCCACTAAAACTTTACGGATTTTGAAGAATCTAGCACTAAAAGGACTGAGAGTGAAAGTAGACTCAAAACATGACTAAAAGCCGTTTTGGTAGACAGATTGAATCGTCGAAAAAAGGCGAACGTGATTTGCAAGGTCTTCAGAGCATACCAACGGGTGTCCACTTCAACGACTTATATTTTCCATATATTTTTGAAAAAAAGTTACCGAACCCGGTAGGGGGGAGGTCAAAGCCCAAGCTATCCTCCTTCTATTTAAAACCAAGAAAGCAAAACCGTGTAAAATTAGGAGTTTTAGAAAACGAAAAAAGGAAGAGAACATCTTCATAAAAAAAACGTGTAAACAGAGGTGCTCCTATCCGGCCCCAAACACCTCTATTCTAACCTAACTTTCTTTCTTGCGGGTTACCTGTTTCGTATTCGTTCGCCGGTCTTATAGAGGTCGTTGGGAAAGGAAAACATTCGGGTATAGAAGCATTTTTAAAAGCGACTTCAATGAAGTCACTTCGTATGATATCGATGTATAGCTTCGACTTTTTTATCACATGATTTTACGTAGATGTAAACAATGGGGCAGTCACAGTGCTGCTAGATGTGTTGTCAAATATTCAGGCATTTAGACTTAAAGTAAAAAGTGTATATTTTATTCAAATCTGGCAGCACTTTACAGTCATTGATTGATGGCTCGACGAGGTTGCTGCATAACTTCGCGAAGTAGAGCTTCGATACTTATCATAGGTATTAAACGCAGATTTATAGAATAGTACAATCAGTCATCTCTAATGACTTTGTTGAGATCGGTGCGTTGAATTGATATCTCGATTGTAACCCAGAAAATTTGGGCTAGGTTTTGAGAATTTTTAAAGAAACCAAACTATTAGTGATGATGAGTTGAGGCGATGGTAATTCTTCTCTTATCAATAATATGCTCTCGAATCATGATCTAAGTAAACAGGTCGGTCCGATAGCGATTCACCGGAAACGCCAACCCCTATGTTTGCACAACGGCAGCTTTGCCCAAGAGGCGATTTTTTTAACATTGAAGCTTATGGAGAAATGCCGACTAGTTCTCGTTAAATCCGAATTTCTCTCTTATGGTTGATCAAAACGTCCAATATGTGACTGAATCTTGTTCACTAGGATAAAAGGAAGATTTTCATGCCTATTAACATTATTTTACTGCCTTGGGACAAAATACGTAGCTTTGCCCAAATGAGAATTTTTTTATAAGGGGGGCTTATGGAGAAATACCGACTAGCTGTCTTTTAAATACGAATTTCTCGCTTATGATTGATCAAAACGTCCATTATGTGACTGAATCTTGTTCACTAGGTTTTAAAGGGAAGATTTTCATGCCACTTAACATTATATTATTTTTTTTATAACGTAATACATCAGCTTTGGGAAAAATTGAAATGGGGGCGCAAAGCCGACTATGTCGTTTAATACAAATTGTTCTCTTCGATTGATCAAAACGTCCCATAAGTGACTGAAACTTGTTTCTGGGATCTAAGGAATATTTTTCATGCCACTCAACATTATATTTTAACTTTTATAACGTAATATATAAGCTTTGGGCAAATGGGCAAATGAAATTTGACAACGGCTCGACGGGGTGATATCGTCACTCATTATTTTACACAAAGCGCACATTATTAAACAAAAAAACAGAGCCAAAGGTGTTCGCGCCACTTGCCGCAACATTCGGGAGTCATCTCGGCTCTCCCCGGGACACACAGCGTCAGCGCGATCTATCGGGCTACAGCGCAGACGCGGTCGCTTTTTTCCATCGCGACTACGGTTGCACTACCGCCCGTTAGATGGCGCGCGCTCCCTCGCGCATAAATATATTCATCTTTTTTTCATTTATTATGTTTATTCCCCTTTTTTTTCTTTTTTCTTTTTTTTTTAACGTCTTAAACGCATTTATTCTACCTAAAAACTTATGCATATTAATACTATCTGAAATTCAACTCCCTTTTAATTTCCGTTCCAAATTTCAACTTCGCGAAAATGAAAACCAAACTCAGTTTAGCGGTATCCCCTCTGGAGCCCTATCTACTTTACATGCTTGTCGATAAGATCATACTGATCGTGATAGTTGCTATATGTCGTTCGACTAATACGAGGCATCGATTAGTTCGTCCTTTTTTGGTATGAAAATTTAAAAACAGTCTTTTTCAAGACTAGTCTCCGTAAGTTTCATAGGAAAGTGCAGAATGTCTTGCCTGCATTTTTCCCTCTTGCCCTCTTTCTCTTCTCTAATATATAAACCTTCTTCTTTTTAAAATAAATATCTTCTCATTTTCCTACTAAATAATCACTTGAAAAAAGGGCGTAGAGTCTTGCCTACGTCTTTTCCCTTTTTTTCGTTAAATAAACAAATAATAAATCGACATTTCTTTCTTTTTGCCTTTAAAAAATTTAAAACATCAAAATTTTTCCCTATTTGATCTCTAATAATAAATCGATAATTCGTCTTTTGCCTTTAATATTCAAACTTCTAAATTTTCCCTTTTTAATTTTTAAATAAAAAATCGATAAAAAATTTTTCTTTTCGATATTAATAATAATTTTCAATTGCCATTCTTAAAAATAAATACTATCCTCGTTCTAAATTTTAAAAATTCTTAAAAACCTCTTAATAAATAACTAAGCATTCGGCTAAATTCAAATTTTTTATTTTTCTCATGTCATTATTAATCTTTTCTTTTTAGGTCGTGGATCTCGTGGCCGGTCCGCGAATGCCCAAGTCCGAGTGCTTAGGACGACCCCCTCTTCAAAAAAATAAAAAATTGTTGATCGGATATTATCTACATAGTCTCTGACTTTCCGTATAAAATATTTTGCGATTCCTTTTTGCTATTTCACTCGTGAACGCTACAAAAGGCATGCAATTCTTTCTAGAACCATTCTAGAACCCTAATAAACAAGTTTCAGTCATTTATCGAACATTTTGATCAACTATATGAGGGAAAAATTTCATTTCGAAGACAGTCTGTCAGCGTTTTTGTTTACTCCGCCATATTGGTAGTCGAAATATACGCGATAGCACACTCAACCCTGTTTCCGGTCGGGACAGACCGACCTGTTTACTTAGATCATGTCTCGAATATTACTGAGTAATGAAAATAATTGGTTTCCTGTTGAAAATGTGTTGTTTACTTTGAATGTATAAGGATTTATCTAAGAATACTACCAAAGGGTCCAACGGACCCAAAAATTGTTACACATCCTTTCAAAGTTGGCGATTTGAGCTGTATCGTATTAGTTCGCATCTCGGTGAGGTTATGATGTTTTATAAGGTCTGTTTTTTTTTAAATTAAAAAAAAAAAAAAAACGTTAGATTTCTTGGGTATTTTTGTATTTTTAACGATTCATTTATTGTATAAACCCGTTATTTTTAATCTGTGGGGTCAAAGTGTGTCAAATTAAATGACGGCGTTTTTTTTTTTTTTTCGAAAAAGACTGATTTAGTGCTGACTTGGGGATGAGCGTTCCAAAGAAAGACAAACTGTCTCTCTTGGTCTCACGTAACCCCCGCATGTACTGCTATCTCACTCTAATTTTAAAAAACTTATGGAGAGACATCTTTTGAGCATTGAGCGTCAATTGTCAAAAAACGCTGAAAGAATGACCCCAAAAAATAGGGGTTGTAAATGACCTCACTCCAAAAAACTTAAAAATTAAAATGTTAAAAGAAGTTTGCTTGAATTTCCGAGCCAACCTATTTTAACAAATTATTTTCGTTAATAAAGGCTGTTTGAAAAAGGGATACTTTTCCCGCGCAAAGTTTCTTTTCCATTTTTTTACAGATTTTTGATTTACCTACTAAAACGCAAAGTCTTATTGTCATGTCAGTTCAACGAAAGGTTATCGTAGGTGTGCGATCTCGGTCATGCGTATTTGTTTGCTTACCCCGAACTTCTCATTTTATTGTGAAAGCATGGTTTTTCACTGTCGCTATCTCTTTCTCTCCTTCCCCTTCTTTTCTCTGTACTGTTCTAAATCGTATAATCCACATGCGCTAATACGGTGCATCCAAATGCGCCGATTCTAAGGGTTTCGGCGGCTCCATGAGCGCCAAAAAAATTGACGGTTTTGGATCGGGCCCTCTTGAGAACGACCACCCCTAAAATGGTTAAGTTTCATGCAAGGGGGTGGGGGGAACGGGGGGTTATGCTATTTATGCCCCTTCCAAATGATGACTCCTGTTTTCTAAACATTTGGTGTACATGAGAAAATACCACTTTAGTATTGCAGGAATAATAGAGTAAGTTTTTAGATTTCGTCCTTTGGAGCAGGATTAGATGGGCGAATAGCAAACGGAGTTAGGGAGTGGATATCAAGTCAAAGTCTTAGCTCGAATAAACAAAATCACGCGCAAGACGCGAAACGGAACGCTTGGCCGCGAAGCGGCCACCGGCCTCTAGTTTTTGTTATATCCTCGAAAAAATATATTTTAATGTCCCGAAGGTAAGGAGGAATAATTTTCTTGGAATTTGACTTTAAATGAGGCAAAGTCGAAAACCCCATGTTAAATCTCCATAAGAGCGATCTCACAGGGCCCAGGCTTTCGCCAGTCAATCAGAGGCTGACTTTTCGATTTTCCCAACGTAATCTAACCTGCCACGCTCTCCCACCGTTTGGTTGGGAGTTGGGACTCTTGTTTACTCTTTGGGTTTCTGCAATTAGCGCGGTTAAGATTGTAGATGGCGTAGTTTCGCATTTGTGTCATAGATCCGTTAGTTTTACTCATTACTATAAATATCAATGGGGTATACGTTGTAAGGTGTTCATGGAGTGATTCAGTGAATAATGCCTGCTCGGACTGAAATGAACCGAAAAGAAAGTAATTGCGCCGGGGGAGTTTTTCCTGTCATTTTCTCTCCCTCCAGTCGGCGTTATGTGTAGATGTGTTGTGTTTATAGTGTGAGTGTTTCTCAGTGATTCATTTGACTCATTAATGGTCATGACGTCACGCGAAACTGTTGACGGTACGTCTCGGGCTGCGTCGCCCAGTGAACTGACACAGAGAAAATGCTGGTTATCATATAGACTCAATGGAGCTCTTGCAAACTTTTGCTACACATATTCCTTTAGACTTTTGCTATCGATTCTTTAATATTGAAGAGTGAATTCTTGCCTAAAAATCTGTAAAAATGACAATGAGTACACTAAATAAACCGAATGGAATACCTTACGAACACTTTATCATATCAAATTTAATCTGGGGGAGACCTCCAGACCCCCTTTGATATTTTATGTCCAGATCCAAAGATCCATTTTTGAAATATTTAAATTTTTCCTTTTTTTTACCCATTTTCCCATTGATTTTAATGGAAGCCCTTCTTCATCCATGACTAACTTATAAAAGTTAAAGTTTCATGAAAACAAGAAAGTCCCTCTGGGAAATGTTAAAAGCAACACCTCTGCAAAATTTAGATGCAATTGGATCAATAGAGTAATTGGATGGCGTATGCCATACCCACTATAGCAACATATTAGGAGTATACATCTGGCAACACTGTCGGTCAAGTGTTGTGTTTAAACGATCGCGGATCGCGTAAACATCGCGCGCTGTGTAGATATGAATCTGCGATTTCTCAGCATCCATAGTGGGCTAATGCGGCTGGTTTTGAGTATTGATAGCGAGATTTCGGAGTTTGTTGATGCTTTATCTCAAAACATCTACAGATTCTATGCGTCTTGTTATCAATGGTTACTCTGACGTATGGATCCTCCTCTGGATTTTGAGGACTATATAAGATGCACTGACAGTAGCTTAATGGTCGCACTCCTCAGAGAGACGTCCGGTGAGATTTGGATCTTGGTGATCTCTCATCTAGTTGCATTGAGATTTGGATCTTTGTGATCTCTCAATTGCGTTTTGGAGCTCAGAGCTCAGAGTGTACGATTTTTGAGGTTAGGTTACTGTCAGGGCGTCTTAGGGACATCGCTGTCAGCCGTTGGAGTTGACGAGTTTGTGATTATAGATTTAGTTTGGTATAATATACTGTTTTCGTTTCGTATCTCTTGTCTACGTCTCTTCAGCCACGAGCTATAAAGGACCCCTACCCACTACATATTGGAGAACAAGTGGACTGGATCCAAGAAACAGTGATCTCAGGTACAGTAGATAAAAGATAGAGACAACATTTATATTTGAAGGAGGAGGTACTTTTTTTTAGGAGTGATTTTTTCGGAAAATTGGGAATTATTGTCTCGTTCGCACGGAATACTGACTGGAAAGCCGGTTCACTATACAAATCAGACCCGTTCAAACGAGCCTGATTTGAGATAGAAAACTGACACGAAGTCTGCGAAACACCGTGAGCCAAGAGTAATTACCAATTTTTCGTGGAAAGGGTTGTTTGAGATTTTTATTAGTTTTTTTTCCTTTCGGAAAATTGGAAATTATTGTCTCGTTCGCACGGAATACTGACTGGAAAGCCGGTTCCTATACAAATCAGACCCGTTCAAACGAGCCGGATTTGAGATAGAAAACTGACACAAAGTCTGCGAAACACCGTGAGACAGAGTAATTACCAAATTTTTCGTGGAAAGGGTTGTTTGAGATTTTTATTAGTTTTTTTTCTTTCGGAAAATTGGAATTATTGTCTCGTTCGCACGGAATACTGACTGAAAGCCGTTCACTATACAAATCAGACCCGTTCAAACGAGCCGGATTTGAGATAGAAAACTGACACAAAGTCTGCGAAACACCGTGAGCAAAGAGTAATTACCAAAATATTTTCGTGGAAAGGTTGTTTGAGATTTTTATTATTTTTTTTTTCCTTTCGGAAAATTGGGAATTATTGTCTCGTTCGCACGGAATACTGACTGGAAAGCCGGTTCACTATACAAATCAACCCGTTCAAACGAGCCGGATTTGAGATAGAAAACTGACACAAAGTCTGCGAAACACCGTGAGCAAAGAGTAATTACCAATTTTTCGTGGAAAGGGTTGTTTGAGATTTTATTAGTTTTTTTTCTTTCGGAAATTGGGAATTATTGTCTCGTTCGCACGGAATACTGACTGGAAAGCCGGTTCACTATACAAATCAGACCCGTTCAAACGAGCCGGATTTGAGATAGAAAACTGACACAAAGTCTGCGAAACACCGTGAGCAAAGAGTAATTACCAAATATTTCGTGGAAAGGGTTGTTTGAGATTTTTATTATTTTTTTTTTCCTTTCGGAAAATTGGGAATTATTGTCTCGTTCGCACGGAATACTGACTGGAAAGCCGGTTCACTATACAAATCAGACCCTTTCAAACGATGCCGATTTGAGATAGAAAACTGACACAAAGTCTGCGAAACACCGTGAGCAAAGAGTAATTACCAAATTTTTCGTGGAAAGGGTTGTTTGAGATTTTTTATTAGTTTTTTTTCCTTTCGGAAAATCGGAAATTATTGTCTCGTTCGCACGGAATACTGACTGGAAAGCCGGTTCACTATACAAATCAGACCCGTTCAAACGAGCCGGATTTGAGATAGAAAACTGACACAAAGTCTGGAAAACACCGTGAGCAAAGAGTAATTACCAAATTTTTCGTTTAAAGGGTGGTTTGAGATTCAATAGTTTTTTTTTTCCTTTCGGAAAATCGGAATTATTGTCTCGTTCGCACGGAAACTGACTGGAAAGCCGGTTCACTATACAAAATCAGGCCCGTTCAAACGAGCCGGATTTGAGATAGAAAACTGACACAAGTCTGCGAACACCGTGAGCAAAGAGTAATACCAATTTTTCGTTTAAAGGGTGGTTGAGATTTTCAATAGTTTTTTTTTTCCTTTCGGAAAATGGGGAATTATTGTCTCGTTCGCACGGAATACTGACTGGAAGCCGTTCACTATACAATCAGACCCGTTCAAACGAGCCGGATTTGATAGAAAACTGACACAAAGTCTGCGAAACACCGTGAGCAAAGAGTAATTACCAAATTTCTCGTGGAAAGGGTGTTTTGAGATTTTTATTAGTTTTTTTCTTTTCTTTCGGAAATTGGGAATTATTGTCTCGTTCGCACGGAATACTGACTGGAAAGCTGGTTCACTATACAAATCAGACTCAGTCAAATGAGCCGGATTTGAGATAGAAAACTGACACAAAGTCTGCGAAACACCGTGAGCCAAGAGTAATTACCAATTTTTTTCGAAATTTAATAATGGAGTGTTATTACGTGAATAACAATTAGAGTCATGCCAAAGATTTATAACTTTAAGGAAAAGTTTCACGAAAGAAGCAGGCAAACCCGTTAGGAATTCAACGTAGGAAAAGGGTTTATAACGAGAATGAGGGGCAAATGGCGCTGCAGCCGCCATATTACAGAATGCCACCTCCAAATTTAGGGCACCGAGATTTTGTGGGAAAGAAGGTGAGAATGTGAGGATTTTTATTGAAGATTACGAGGAGTTTGCAAATATATATAATTATTCTGAAAAAAATCAAATTGAGTAGTTAGGACATTTCTGGAAGGGGATGCAAGAAGTATTTAAGGAACAATAAATCGAAGTATCAAGAATTACTTACATGGGACGCAGTAAAGGAATTGTTTCTAAGTAATTATGAAGACAAAGATTACGATGAGGATTTCTCATATTTTGTAATAGGAAACAGCGTCATGGCGAATCGGCCATATCATATTTGAGGATAAAATAACATAGCAAATAAGCAGATATGGGGATGGATGAGAAAAAGCTCGTCAGACTTATTAGACTGGGGTTGTTACCAAGCATAAAGGCTTTAGTGAACTTGATGCCTACGTCAAGTTTAAAAGAGTTAAAAGATAATGTGCGGAGGCAGTAAATAGTGATAACGATTTGAAGGGGCGATATATATCACATTTTAGACCCACAGAAAGTACGATGCAGGGGGTCAACATTACTTATGGTGATTTTGGAGTAAATAAGCGCGTAGGAGCGTTAGAAAGTAGGTTGAAAAATAGAAACGAGATGAGAGGGTAAAAGTATCTCTGGATAGAAATTTTAGTGAAATAACGAGACAGTTAATTGTGTCAACATTTCGCTTGCAACAGATGATGCAAGGGGGAGCCCTACCCAAACGGGACCAGAGGTAGGATTTACGCAGCGTGGCGCATTAACATGTCACGTTGCGGCAACAGGGTCTACTAGGGCAGTGTCGAAGTAATAACTGGAGAACGCAGGGAATAGTGAGGGAAAACGGTGATACTGTTCAAAAAAACTAATTAAGCCCCGACTAATCAGTACGATAGCCGGGGAGCTTCGTTATTCAAATGTACAAAAAGTTGAGGATACGAAAATAGAGAAAGAATTAATCGATAAAACAATCGAAACGAAGATGAAAAATAACGATAGCAAGAATAACAAGAGGGTCTCAGAAAATGAAATAGTAGGATGGGTGTCCACGGGATTTGATAACTGTTTGACGATTATGGGGAAAATTAATGGGATTCCGAGTAAAATGGTTTTAGATACAGGAGCATCAGTTACAGTTGTCTCTCAAAATTTAGTGAATCAAGGTCAGATTAGTGAAGTAGGGCGGAGGAATCTAAGGAATGCTGACGGCTCCCATTGATGATCATAGGCACCTCAAAGGTCAAAATTGAGACTGAAGGGGGGCTGGAGGCCGAAACTTTGGCTTACGTAGCAAAAAATCTCACAGGAGAAGTTTTGATAGGTTACCCTACGATTTCCAAGTATGGGCTTAAAAATTTTCTAAGTGCTAAGTTTAAGAATAGTATTTGGGAAGGAGAGGAAGCGCAGAGAGAAAGTATAGAAGATTGTTATTCAGATTTTTGCGGCTGGATCGGTGATCTAGTGTTGACTCAAACTCTCGATCCCAGCGCGAAACCTGAAACCATGCGCGCGTATGATGATGCGTCAAGAGTGAGTATGAGTAAGATAGTCAAAAGTAGCTCTAACGAGAGGGGGGAGGGAAGACGACGATGAAAAGAGAAAGAAAAGTGTGACATAAACAAAATACTATTTGTGGGTGAAGAGCAGGAAATTGGAGGAAAAATGTTGCATGGTAGTTCAAGTTTGTTTACATTTGATGAGAATAATTATCAAGACATGCAGGCAAATCTGACACCATCTGAGTGTCAATTGATTGATACACCACCGGTCTTGTTGACATTACGTCGATTAGAGCCGGCTTGTGAGGAACAAAACATTTCTGAAATTCATGGTATTGGAGTAAAAAAAAAAATAAATTGGAATAGGTGATAATAAAAATGCAGAATGGTCATATTATAATGAAGCAAGGGACAATTTTCAGGGCTAAGTAAAAAATTTTATGAGATTCACGGCAAAGGCGTGAAATTGAAAGGTGATGTTAAGAGGGTTTTAAAGAAGAAAAGGTCGGGGAATTAAAAGTTATGAGAGTAACGATGATAATTTTTTTCACTGAAAAAGGATTTTAAGTGACATTTTTCGAGTTTGTTACTTAAATTTCTGTCATTTTTTTTTTGTCATCAAAAAAAAAAAAAAAAAAAAAAAAAAAAAACACAGGAAATTTATTTAATTACTGCCAGAGTTTTTTTAGTATGTTCACTTGTTATAATTTTTATTTAAAAAACCATAATCAAAGTGGGGAAATTTTAAGGTGTATTTACTGTGAATATTCGTTTAGTTTTTATTAGAAACGATATTTTACTATAAATTTATTTTATTTAACATTTAATGTAA
Source organism: Trialeurodes vaporariorum (assembly GCA_011764245.1). Lineage (NCBI taxonomy): Eukaryota > Metazoa > Arthropoda > Insecta > Hemiptera > Aleyrodidae > Trialeurodes > Trialeurodes vaporariorum. The sequence continues at coordinate 67,451,306 of VMOF01000024.1, read as the reverse complement.
AAATCAATTAAATTAAATTGGGGATTATTTGGGGGTTTTTTGTCCAAATTTTATTTGTAAAAATAAAAATTTCTTATTGTTTGTTTTTTTAGAATAGGAAGGGGCAAATATGAACTTTCCCTTCGCTTCGGCATATTTGCTCTTGTATTATACATGGGACAAAGATTATAGAATCCCATCCGAAAGGAGGGTGGTGGAGGCGTTTTTGGGTACATTTTTAGTGTATTGATTTCATATTTATTCACTGTAAAAATTAGGGGCAAATATTCAATTATTTCGAAGTTTAATCAGTTTATAGCTATTGGGATTTTAGGTTATTTGTATATTTTATGTATTATTTTTATTCGTGTTTTTAATCTATTGTGTTTTTCTATTGTTTTACGGAACTCCGAGTCCTGCTCTTGAGTGATCGCATTTTTTTGGAACCAATTTATGCATGGCGGTGGACTGGCCACACTCCCCGTTTCAAGGGATAGGTGGATGCTGAGGAGCTGACCCTCAACCTTCAACCAGTCCAAGGTCATCGTGAGCTGTGGTGCCCGATTCAGCTTTTACGTCTTGAGACGCACGATTAAGGGTCCCGGCCAGGGTTACGGTCGAAGATTCATCGTTGGACTTTGCCATGGAACAATCTTGGAAGGGGTGCTGCCTAGTGGAGGAGCTTGCTGGACAGTTTCAATGGTGAAATGCTGTCAATGGGTCACTTTGTGCTTTCACGATGGTCACTTTCATCCCTGGTTACGACAACTATGCAATAGCGGTTTTTGGTGATTCAACCTGGGTCTCATTTCAACCTGGGTCAACAGTTCAGGTCTGCAGTCTCCACCACGGACTTTGTTTCTGACAAAAGTCTATTCTTCACTCATCCTGTGGTGCGGCTGAATAAACATCATTTCGAAGCAGCATGAGCGATTTGGCATCAACGCAACTGCGTTCAGCTGGTGGCGTTTTCTTGTCACTTTTCTGATCATCTCTCTCATCTCTTTGCTGATTCATCATTTTCCGGCCTCGGACTCACTCAATTGATTTTCGCCGGCGCTATACTGGTTTGACTCGACTTCAATTTCAACCAATTTCAACTTACAGGGATTCTGGACATCGATCTTCAACTGCACGTGACTATGACATCATCATCGGACAACCTAAGCAACGCACTGGAACTAGAGGCATTACTTCTCTCAATGGCGGCACTTTCTGGCAATCATCTATCAATGGTTTTCAAGGACAAGAGCGATTCACTCAAGACGGCAATGGATGAAGAAGATGATATCAATTTTGTAAAAATTAGTATAAGGTAAAATTGTAGCAAAGAAGCAAATCATGTTTTCACAACCAGCAGGGTTGTCAGATGTTTACGATTTTCCATTTTTTTTTTTTACTTAAGGGGGAAACCAGAGTAGGGCAATGGTCATTTTTTTTTTTTTATTGTTTTTTTGTTCATCTAAACTAAGAGGAAAGTAATGGGATGGCGTATGCCATACCCACTATAGCAACATATTAGGAGTATACATCTGGCAACACTGTCGGTCAAGTGTTGTGTTTAAACGATCGCGGATCGCGTAAACATCGCGCGCTGTGTAGATATGAATCTGCGATTTCTCAGCATCCATAGTGGGCTAAATGCGGCTGTTTTGAGTATTGATAGCGAGATTTCGGAGTTTGTTGATGCTTTATCTCAAAACATCTACAGATTCTATGCGTCTTGTTATCAATGGTTACTCTGACGTATGGATCCTCCTCTGGATTTTGAGGACTATATAAGATGCACTGACAGTAGCTTAATGGTCGCACTCCTCAGAGAGACGTCCGGTGAGATTTGGATCTTGGTGATCTCTCATCTAGTTGCATTGAGATTTGGATCTTTGTGATCTCTCAATTGCGTTTTGGAGCTCAGAGCTCAGCGTGTACGATTTTTGGTTAGTTACTGTCAGGGCGTCTTAGGGACATCGCTGTCAGCCGTTGGAGTTGACGAGTTTGTGATTATAGATTTAGTTTGGTATAATATACTGTTTTCGTTTCGTATCTCTTGTCTACGTCTCTTCAGCCACGAGCTATAAAAGGACCCCTACCCACTACAATAGTTACAAAATTATGCTGGGTTTCACTTTTTATAGCTACAGACAGACGCGGACAGACAGGTGCCACAGAAAGTGTGTGCATTTACACCTCCGTCCTCCAAGCTACATATGGTTAAATAATATTGGAACTTCATGGATGAATATTCCCTAGGATAGTATTAAGCATGATGAGAAACAGTCATTTTGTAAGTATCATGATTTTACTTAGAGTCGTAGAGGGCCAAGTATCGACACAAAATACTTTGACAATTTCTGCGCCATTGCAATACTTTCTCTATTTCGAACTTTGTTAGTTGTGAGAAAGTAAAAATCACGAATTTCGCCCTCAGAATCAGCCTGGTGGCGGTTCAATGCAGGTATTATGGGAGATTCCTATCTAAATTGAGACGTATCTCTGCGTTTCCGAAGAGAAAGTGACATCATAGACAGGAATTTCCCATGATATCTGCGCGATGAACCGCAATTACGAACATGCCGTTATAGCAGTTATGTGAGTTTATTACTGATTTTTTTTTTAAACTTTTTAGTGTGATTTTCGCGCTTTTTGCTGTTTTTTACATCAGATTGGACTCTTGGTTTGATCACAGCAAATACAAGAGCCCCAATAGTGATGACGTCATCACATGCGATTTATCAATTTGTGACCAAACAAACCACCCCCAGCTCTGCCTTAGTGTGGCTGACAAGGGAAGGTTACGGTGGGGCCCCCTCCGTTTGAGCTGAAATTTTGCAGAAGGGTGGGGCTTAGGGTCCTAACAAACGTACTTACGCCCTTTTTCGCCAATGGGCCTTTTTAAGAGTTGCAAAATCACTGCAGCATATATACCGAAAAATTCGATCACCATTCTCATCTGACTCGGTGGCCCGGAGCGCTAAGGTGCAGCGCCAGAACTCTGACGACTCCGGTTCGAGTTCACCCTCGAACTCTTAATTTTTGCACACTGTCGCACCTCACTTCAATCGGTTCGAACGACGTATCTACTTTCTCCCCCGCTATTCGTATCACTTACCACTTGCATTTTTCTCTGTAAGATTTACAATCGCCCAGCTTATTTTATTAAAAAAAAATCACTCGTATCCATAATTTGATCTCTACCTATTAAAAGAAAAATAAAATAACATATGAGGATCAAAACGTAATGCCGATGTAAACGACTGAAAATGAAACAAGTGTACTAGCAGAAAAGTATATTTAATAAAAATAGACGAAATTAATGTCATTTTAATGCTGATGGTGAATGAGGGCAATAATTGCAGCATCATTTTCATCTTACTTATCCTGGAACACTTTACTGATGCGTTTATCAGTGACTTTTCGCGATGTTTCCAATGCATATTTGGAAATAATTGCAATTTTTAAGAAGTTCTTTTGCCACGATGCAATTTAGGATGCGATTTGTTTGTTCTGATTGTTTTTATGGACAAACGTTTGTTTATGTATCTCATTGTTTTTTTGTGCGAACGTTTGTTTGTCTCATTGTTTTTATACACGCTCGTTTTCGCTCTTTTTATGTGTTTATGTGTTTGTTTCTTTGCATGAATGCGCGTTTGGTTTTTGGTTTTTGTTAATGCGAGCTTTTTTTATTTTCATTTGTTTGCATCGGTATTACGTTTTGATCCTCATATGTTATTTTATTTTTCTTTTCATAGGTAGAGATCAAATTATGGATACGAGTGATTTTTTTTTTTAATAAAATAAGCAGTGCATTTGTAAATCTTACAGAGAAAAGTTCAAGTGGTAAGTGATACGAATAGCGGGGGGAGAAAGTAGATACGTCGTTCGAACCGATTGAAGTGAGATGCGACAGTGTGCAAAAATTATGAGTTCGAGAATGTACTCGATCCGAGGACGTCAGAGTTTCGGCGCTGCACCTTAGCGCTCTGAGCCACCGAGTCACATGGGAACGGATGCCGAATTTTTCGGTATATATGCTGCAGTGATTTTGCAACTCTTAAAAAGGCCCATTGGCGAAAACGGGCGTAAGTACGTTTGTTAGGACCCTAAGCCCTACCCTTCTGCAAAATTTCAGCGCAAACGGAGGGGGCCCCACCGTAACCTTCCCTTGTGAGCCGAGGCAGGGTGGTTTGTTTGGTTACGATTCGATGTATCACAGCTATACATTGCATTGTGACGTCTCAACTGAGTCTTTTACAGCAGTGGGATCGCGTACAATCTGGAAACTTTGTATTTAATTCATGAAAAAGCTCGAACACAGAGGGTATATTGCAAACCAGTGGAGACTCGAGCAATTTGAGCACCCTTTTTTTACCATTGAAACCTATGTAAAAGTATCGATTTCTTAAAAATTACAAAATGTTGGTTTACGGAGCGAGTAAAAATGGGAGAGTTCCATCCACAAAATAGAATTATTACAGCTGAAAGCTTCATGAGAGAACCACTCTTTACGTGGCTGTCGAAGAGAACCAAATGCTAAATGAATTCGGATTTATATGTAGTGGATCTGCACTTTTGATACAGCGCAGCGTTGTGTGTAAAATTTTGAGAAAATCACATTGAAAGCAAAATGGGTCTGTTGCAAACTTTTACTACAACAATAATTAAGAGTATTAAATCTAATGTAAAATCGCCTGAAAAGTCCATTGGTGGCATCAGAAAGTCATAAAATGCAATAATAAACTCACATGAGGCGTTTAATGAAATCCAAGATGGCGGATAAATATCGAGCAATTTGTATGCATGCACCACGAACATCCAAGGATGGCCAACCTCACAATATCGATCACAACCAATCACAACGTAGACAAACACATAACCTCTACCTCCAGTGAGGTTGTCAAAGTTGGCCATCCTTGGATGTTCGTGTTGCATGCATACAAATTGCTTGATATTTCTCAGACATCTTGGATTTCATTAAATACCTCTTGTGAGTTTATTATTGCATTTAACGACTTTCTGATGCCACCAATGGACTTTTCAGGCGATTTTACATTAGATTAATCACTCTTAATCGTTGTAGCAAACGTTTGCAACAGACCCATTCAAAATGAATCAGTGAGAATTTTGATCATTTTAAAAGGACTCTTGTGTTAAAACATTTTTAATATAATAAGTTCTGTAATGGGGTTCTTAAAAACTTTCGCTACATAGGTGATTGGAAAGTTGATTCTTGCCTAAAAACCTGTAAAAATGACGATCAGTACACTAAAAAAATCACAAAAATTCACTCTCAAAATCGGGCTGAATATGGCGGAGCTAAGTCACGTATCATGGGTGATGCCTATGTAATTTGACACATATCTCTGTGTTGCCTTAGAGAAAACGACAAATTAGACAGGAATCTCCCCTAAATCTCTGCGTAGTTCCGTCATTACAATGATCTTGCCGTTACAGCTCTTTACTGAGTTTATTACTAAATCGTAGACTTTTTCAGTGTAATTCTGTGATTTTCGCTGGTTTTTACATCAACTTTTACCAATCATTTGCTTATAGCAAAAGTTTTTCAGAGCCCCATTCCGACAAGAAATGTTTTTCGGTGCATCTTTTTCCATTCCCCAGACTGAAGCCCACTAAATTGTTCATATCCGGAAAAAAACCATTCCTCTGTTGAGTGTGCGACAGTCTTGAGATGACAGCCGCTTTATTTTTACACCTGATTCATGCGAAAGGCGCGGAAAATACCGTCAGCGTCGCCGAAAATTCAAAGATGACACATCGATGTTTTCATCTTCATTTCAATGTTACGAAAACTTGATTTTTCATGTTTCGCTCGTCTCCTAATGTTAATTGAGAACATTCTAGAAAACGTGACTCGTGAAAAATGAGGCTTGCTCGTCCGGAGGTTCTAACGTTTCATCGGAATGGACGATTCGAGAGGAAGAGCAAACCCCGTGTTTAGTGAGTCTGTGTCCTCAATTTTGATTTATTGTTGCGGAACGGATGGATGACCGGATGAACCGTACAGAATACATAAGAGTAAGAAAAAAATGTGAAGCTTAAGAAATTGAGTTCTCAAATAAACACTTCCGTAATTTATGTCAAAACGGATTACATCGGTTCAATTCCGCATTTCTTTTTTCACGCCCTACTTTTCTACTTGATTTTCAACAACGGCTAACGTGGGTGACGCCCCTTCCATGTCCACACCCTTCCCCGCGGCATCTTGAGAAATATTTCTCAGTTATCTCAACGCAGACGTACACTCGACCCCATGTGTCTAAGTTGTCTCTTATTTTCTAACGTCTAACGTAAGCAGAGGCGTATCGTGCAATCTGGCATTGCTTGCCCATTTAAACCCATGGACAAGATCGCGCAATTTGAGTGTACAGTATGTATGATTTCGCGCAAGGAGAAGTAAGGGGGAGGGGGCAGAGAAGAGCACTTGCCGCACTTAATTCCTGAAAAATGCTAAAATAATAACACTGAAAAAACAATAAAGTTTATGTACAGCCGAATCAGCCTTTTAAAATAGCTTCGCAGAGCAAAAGCTCAAGCAGTCCCGGAGAAAGTTGCATGTGTACCAAAGCACTGCCTCTTTAGAGTAACAGCCTCTTTTTTTGCGTTGGCTCTACCGAAGTAGTGCTTCAGCACGACCGCAACTTGCTGCGGTAGAGCCAGGACTTTTGCTCTGTGAAGCTATTTTAAAAAGCTGCTTCGTCTGTACTTAAACTTTGTTTTTTCAGTGAAGGTAAAAGGCGGAAAATTACCTGGAAGAAAAAATTGGCAAAAATTGAATTTATGCCCCCACTCATCTTAAATCTTTTCTGGAACGAATTTTACCTTTCACATCGGCTGTAATGGATAAGTTAAAGTCAGTGGCGGCTCGTCAGGTGTAGTTAGTGTAGTGGCACTACACCTACTTTTTCAAGGTTTTTTTTATTATTTTTTATTTCAAATTTTCAAAGAGAGGTCGCTCTTGATTAAAAATGATTGGGATTTTGGAGAAATTAAAGGGGGGAAAGGGAAAAAGGAGTTGTAAAGAGCACCGAATATATTGTCGTAGGAGAACTTTCGTGTCACGAAATAGTTAAAACTAGCTTAAAATTAAATCTGAACAGGCAGGTCAAATTTTCGAAAACTTTCCGCGGGAGGACCCCCAAACCCCCCTCCTACTGGGAGCGTCCTCCCAGACCACCCACAACTACATCTAATTTTTCAGTCACGAGCCGCTACTGGTTAAAGTTACAATGTCTTCATTGGCTGATTTGTAAATGAATGACATCGCACTAAACTGCCTCATACAAAATGAAACTCTTGTAAGGTTTTGGAGTAGGCAATGAACTATCGATTCTGAAATAAAATGCCGCAGCAGTAACGATGAGAGACCATTAGAAATGTCTAAAACTCACTCCATGTAGAAAAAACTCAGATCAAAGTTGAAATTGGATCACCCGCCCG
>VMOF01000024.1:67409370-67443372 GCA_011764245.1 Trialeurodes vaporariorum | reverse complement strand
GCGTTTTCAAGGTTTCTCTCTCGCACTCATTGCGTCTTATGGTGGTTCGGTCCATTTCCCAATGTGTTCCGGTAAGCGACTGCGAGTGCGGGAGATAGACCTTTCGCGTTTCTAGGTTTCTCTCTTGCACTCATTGCGTCTTATGGCGGTTCGGTCAGTTTCTCAAGTTATTCTCGTAAGCGATTGCGAGGTAGAGACCTCTCGCGTTTCAAGGTTTCTCTCTCGCACTCATTGCGTCTTATGGCGGTTCGGTCCGTTTCCCAAAGTGTTCGCGTAAGCGACTGCGAGTGCGAGAGAGAGACCTCTCGCGTATTAAGGTTTCTCTTTCGCACTCATTGCGTCTTGTGGCGGTTCGGTCCGTTTCCGAAAGTGTTCCCGTAAGCGACTTCGAGTGACAGCAGCTTAAAATGCTAAAATGTGTGATGAAGAAACATGGCCCCTCTTATAACTGCCATCTAATACTTTCCGATACGACTTCATGAACTTAACTGAATGAGCCTCTAGGTGCTGTTCGTAGAAATCTTGACACAAATCTTATAGGCCATTCTCTCAGCCTCCCCCTCCATGCTCACCTTTAAGATTCCGAAGAATGCGCAAAAACCACAGATGGTTCAAAGAGAGGAATTTTGCGATGAATCCTGATTCAAGGCTGAATTATGCTGCGACTAAACAAAGGAATAAGAGGGAATCACTCCTGACATGATAAGTACTTCACAAAATTGATGATGACTAACCAGAACCCTTTCAGTTGTCGGCTCCATCCGACATCCTGAGTTAACGGCGGGCGGGTTTCACCACAATCACAGTATTTAATAGACACTGATGATGGCGCAGATTGATAAAACAATATTAGGAATGAAAAATCATCCAGAAGGGAAATGTACAGAAATTACGAACTCAAGGTAAGTAACTACGAACTCTAACACAGGAGGGTTTACTGGTACACACTACACAGTATAGAAAAATGACCTCCTCAGCCACTAAAACTTTACGGATTTTGAAGAATCTAGCACTAAAAGGACTGAGAGTGAAGGAGTAGACTCAAAAAATGACTAAAAGCCGATTTGTTGACAGATTGAATCGTCGTAAACAGGCGAACGTGATTTGCAAGGTCTTCAGAGCATACCAACGGGCCTCCACTTCAACGACTTATATTTTCCATATATTTTCGAAAAAACGTTACCGGACCCGGTAGGGCGGAGGTCAAAGCCCAAGCTATCCTCCTTCTATTAAGACCAAGCAAAATCCGTGTAAAATTAGGAGTTTTAGAAGCGAAAAACGGAAGAGAACATCTTCATAAAAATACGTGTAAACAGAGGTGCTCCTATCCGGCCAAGCACCTCTATTCTAACCTAACTTTCTTTCTTGCGGGTTACGCTGGTTCGTATTCGTTCGCCGGTCTAATATAGAGGTCGTTGGGAAGGACACATTCGGGTATAGAAGCATTTTAATAGCGACTTCAATGAAGTCACTTCGTATGATATCGATGTATAGCTTCGACTTTTTATCACATGATTTTACGTAGATGTAAACAATGGGACAGTCACAGTGCTGCTAGATGTGTTGTCAAATATTCAGGCACTTGAGACTGAATGTAAAATGTGTATATTTTATGTCAAATCTGGCAGCACTGTACAGTCATTGATTGATGGCTCGACGAGGTTGCTGTATAACTTCGCGAAGTAGAGCTTCGATACTTATCATAGGTATTAAACGCAGATTTGTAGAATAGTACAATCAGTCATCTCTAATGACTTTGTTGAGATCGGTGCGTTGAATTGATATCTCGATTGTAACCTTATTGTCATGTCAGTTCAACGAAAGGTTATCGTAGGTGTGCGATCTCGGTCATGCGTATTTGTTTGCTTACCCCGAACTTCTCATTTTATTGTGAAAGCATGGTTTTTCACTCTCGCTATCTCTTTCTCTCCTTCCCTTCTTTTCTCTGTACTGTTCTAAATCGTATAATCCACATGCGCTAGTACGGTGCATCCAAATGCGCCGATTCTAAGGGTTTCGGCGGCTCCATGAGCGCCAAAAAAAATTGACGGTTTTGGATCGGGCCCTCTTGAGAACGACCACCCCTAAAATGGTTAAGTTTCATGCAAGGGGGTGGGGGGGACGGGGGGTTATGCCATTTATGCCCCTTCCAAATGATGACTCCTGTTTTCTAAACATTTGGTGTACATGAGAAAATACCACTTTAGTATTGCAGGAATAATAGAGTAAGTTTTTAGATTTCGTCCTTTGGAGCAGGATTAGATGGGCGAATAGCAAACGGAGTTAGGGAGTGGATATCAAGTCAAAGTCTTAGCTCGAATAAACAAAATCACGCGCAAGACGCGAAACGGAACGCTTGGCCGCGAAGCGGCCACCGGCCTCTAGTTTTTGTTATATCCTCGAAAAAATATAATTTTAATGTCCCGAAGGTAAGGAGGAATAATTTTCTTGGAATTTGACTTTAAATGAGGCAAAGTCGAAAACCCCATGTTAAATCTCCATAAGAGCGATCTCACAGGGCCCAGGCTTTCGCCAGTCAATCAGAGGCTGACTTTTCGATTTTCCCAACGTAATCTAACCTGCCACACTCTCCCACCGTTTGGTTGGGAGTTGGGACTCTTGTTTACTCTTTGGGTTTCTGCAATTAGCGCGGTTAAGATGGTAGATGGCGTAGTTTCGCATTTGTGTCATAGATCCGTTAGTTTTACTCATTACTATAAATATCAATGGGGTATACGTTGTAAGGTGTTCATGGAGTGATTCAGTGAATAATGCCTGCCCGGACTGAAATGAACCGAAAAGAAAGTAATTGCGCCGGGGGAGTTTTTCCTGTCATTTTCTCTCCCTCCAGTCGTAATGTGTAGATGTGTTGTGTTTATAGTGTGAGTGTTTCTCAGTGATTCATATGACTCATTAATGGTCATGACGTCACGCGAAACTGTTGACGGTACGTCTCGGGCTGCGTCGCCCAGTGAACTGACACAGAGAAAATGCTGGTTATCATGTAGACTCAATGGAGCTCTTGCAAACTTTTGCTACACATATTCCTTTAGACTTTTGCTATCGATTATTTAATATTGAAGAGTGAATTCTTGCCTAAAAATCTGTAAAAATGACAATGAGTACACTAAAGAAACCGTATGGAATACCTTACGAACACTTTATCATATCGAATTTAATCGAAGGGAGACCTCCAGACCCCCTTTGATATTTATATCCAGATCCAAAAATCCATTTTTGAAATATTTAAATTTTTCCTTTTTTTTTTTACCCATTTTTTTCCCATTGATTTTAATGGAAGCCCTTCTTCATCCATGACTAACTTATATAAAAGTTAAAGTTTCATGAAAACAAGAAAAGTCCCTCTGGGAAATGTTAAAAGCAACACCTCTGCAAAATTTAGATGCAAATGGATCAATAGTTACAAAATTATGCTGGGTTTCACTTTTTATAGCTACAGACAGACGCGGACAAACAGGCGCCACAGAAAGTGTGTGCATTTACACCTCCGTCCTCCAAGCTACATATGGTAAAATAATATTGGAACTTCATGGATGAATATTCCCTAGGATAGTATTAAGCATGATGAGAAACAGTCATTTTGTAATGGAGCTGTTGCAAACTTTTGCTACAGGCTTATTAATGGTTCATTAAGGGGTAATACCCAATAAAAATAAAGATTAGTGCACTAAAAAATCACGAAATCCACTCCTAAACTCACAAAATGCTTTTAAACGCGAGACCGTAATGGCGGCCGGGGCCGCGGTTTTCATCGGGCTCCCTATCTTCAATCAGCGCCATCTACACGAGGTGTTCTCGCAACACCACACAAGAAGAAGAAGAAGCATACAATTGCCATAAGAAAACCGCGGCCTCGGCCGCCGTTACGGCCTCGCATTTAAAAGCATTTTGTGAGTTTAGGAGTGGATTTCGTGATTTTTTAGTGTGCTAATCGTTATTTTTACAGGGTATTATCCCATATTCAACTATTAATAGGCCTGTAGCAAAAGTTTGCAACAGCTCCATTATCATGATTTTACTTATAGTCGTAAATGGCCAAGTATCGAAACAAAATACTTTGAAAATTTCTGCGCCATTGCAATACTTTCTCTATTGCGAACTTTGTTAGTTGTGACAAAGTAAAAATCACGAATTTCGCCCTCAGAATCAGCCTGTTGGTGGTTCAATGCAGGTATTATGGGAGATTCCTATCTAAATTGAGACGTACCTCTGCGTTTCCGAAGAGAAAGTGACATCATAGACAGGAATTTCCCATGATATCTGCGCGTTGAACCGCAATTACGAACATGCCGTATAGCAGTTATGTGAGTTTATTACTGATTTTTTTTTAAAACTTTTTAGTGTGATTTTCGCGCTTTTTGCTGCTTTTTACTTCTTATTGGACTCTTGGTTTGATCACAGCAAAAGTTTGCAAGAGCCCCAATAGTGATGACATCATCACATGCGATTTATCAATTTGTGACCAAACAAACCACCCCCAGCTCAGCCTTAGTGTGGCTGACTGTGAGCCAAGGCAGGGTGGTTTGTTTGGTCACGATTCGATGTATCACAGCTATACATTGCATTGTGACGTCTCAATTGAGTCTTTTACAGCAGCGGGGTCGCGTACAATCTGAAAACTTTGTAGTTAATTCATGAAAAAGCTCGAACACAGAGGGTATATTGCAAACCAGTGGAGACGAGCAATTTGAGCACCCTTTTTTTTGGGTTCCCAGATGATAAGCCCAAAACATGAATGTCCAAAACTTTTTCGTCCAAAACTATAGTTTGTCCAAATCATCTTAATGTCCAACGCTCTTGTGTCTCTGACTGTAATGTCCAATTATAGACAAGTCCAAATAGAAAAGTCCAAAACCTATGAATGTGAGCAAAGTAATGTCCACCAATGTCCAGAAAAATTATTTTCTTTACTCGTATTATTGCTTCTCTTCATTTTTTCTCCTTTAAATTGATCCAATCCGTATCGACATGTATTCTTAATTGAGGTACAGTAGAGAGATATCTTCCTGCAATTAGTTACATGCTGAAGCTGAAAGTACACCCGCGGAAGAAAACCCATAGCTTCATATTGTTTGAATTTATGCAGGTAATGTTATAGATATTTTAATTCCTTGGACATTACAAAGAGGTTGATCCAGCTCCCATAAGGATTGGGCTATCGGCAAAAAAATTTCATATTTTCAGAGTCGATAGAACTCGTCAAGACGCGTTCAACGATGGCCAGTTTTTTAATTTTGGTCAACTGGTAAGGGGGGGGGGGGGGTCCAAAGTCAAAACCTTCAAAGTCCCATAACTTTCGCCCAAATCAATATTTTGACTTGTACTTTGCGCCAAAAGATTTGTCTTAAAAAGAGCTTTCGATTGATGTGTATGAAAATTAAATTATACAAATTTTAAACCAATTTTTCCCAATTTTTACAATTCTTCCAACTTGAAATTTTTGGTTTTTTGAGCCTGAAAAATACGCGCAACGGGTTGAGGAGAATAAAAAACTATGGGAATAAAAGTCAAAGCTATGCTCTTTTGAATGGCACAAACCGCGATCCGGGGAAATGCTCCGTTCAAAAGTTATAAGCGCCTAAAGTTGCGCACCTCCGAAATCACGGTGCGTTCAGTGCATGTTTTCAATGACGCGTACCGATCTCGGGGGAGCGAGGGTGACGCGCGCCATTGAAAACATGCATTGAACGCACCGTGATTTCGGAGGTGCGCAACTTTAGGCGCTTATAACTTTTGAACGGAGCATTTCCCCGGATCGCGGTTTGTGCCATTCAAAAGAGCATAGCTTTGACTTTTATTCCCATAGTTTTTTATTCTCCTCAACCCGTTGCGCGTATTTTTCAGGCTCAAAAAACCAAAAATTTCAAGTTGGAAGAATTGTAAAAATTGGGAAAAATTGGTTTAAAATTTGTATAATTTAATTTTCATACACATCAATCAAAAGCTCTTTTTAAGACGAATCTTTTGGTGCAAAGTACAAGTCAAAATATTGATTTGGGCGAAAGTTATGGGACTTTGAAGGTTTTGACTTTGGACCCCCCTCCCCCCTTACCAGTTGACCAAAATTAAAAAACTGGCCATCGTTGAACGCGTCTTGACGAGTTCTATCGACTCTGAAAATATGAAATTTTTTTGCCGATAGCCCATTCCTTATGGGAGCTGGATCAACCTCTTTGACGCAACGTGTTTGGACATTTTGTTAATCTAACTTGACGTACGTTTACTTGGACATTAACGCTTTGGACATTTCATTTTGGACATTCAAGCTTTGGACGTATAATTTTGGGCATTGCCGTTTGGACATTACAGTTTTGGACATAACATCTGTGGATCTTTTTTTGCCATTGAAACCTATGTAAAAGTATCGATTTCTTAAAAATTACAAAATGTTGGTTTACGGAGCGAGTAAAAATGAGAGAGTTCCATCCACAAAATAGAATTATTACAGCTTAAAGCTTCAGTAGAGACTAGAGAACCACTCTTTACGTGGCTATACCAAAGAGAACCAAATGCTAAATGAATTCGGATTTATATGTAGTGGGTCTGTACTTTTGCTACAGCGCAGCGTTATAAAGGATATATTCATGCGTAAAATTTTGAGTAAATCCCATTGAAAGCAAAATTGGTGTGTTGCAAACTTTAGCTACAACAAGTAAGAGTATATAATCTAATGTAAAATCGCCTGAAAAAGTCCATTGGTGGCATCAGAAATTCATAAAATGCAATAATAAACTCACATGAGGCGTTTAATGAAATCCTAGATGGTGGATAAATATCGAGCAATTTGTATGCATGCACCACGAACATCCAAGGATGGCCAACCTCACAATATCGATCACAACCAATCACAACGTAGACAAACACATAACCTCTACCTCCAGTGAGGTTGTCAAAGTTGGCCATCCTTGGATGTTCGTGCGGTGCATGCATACAAATTGCTTGATATTTCTCAGACATCTTGGATTTCATTAAATGCATCTTGTGAGTTTATTATTGCATTTTAGGACTTTCTGATGCCACCAATGGACCTTTCAGTCGATTTTACATTAGATTAATCACTCTTAATCGTTGTAGCAAACGTTTGCAACAGACCCATTCAAAATGAATCAGTGAGAATTTTAAAAGGACTCTTGTGTTAATGCATTTTTAATATAATAAGTTCTGTAATGGGGTTCTTGAAAACTTTCGCTACATAGGTGATTGGAAAGTTGATTCTTGCCTAAAAACCTGTAAAAATGACGATCAGTACACTAAAAAAATCACAAAAATTCACTCTCAAAATCGGGCTGAATATGGCGGAGCTGAGTCACGTATCATGGGTGATGCCTATCTAATTTGAGACATATCTCTGTGTTGCCTTAGAGAAAGCGACAAATTAGACAGGAATCTCCCATAATCTCTGCGTAGTTCCGTCATTACAATGATCTTGCCGTTACAGCTCTTTACTGAGTTTATTACTAAATCGTAGACTTTTTCAGTGTAATTCTGTGATTTTCGCTGGTTTTTACATCAACTTTTACCAATCATTTGCTTATAGCAAAAGTTCGCCAGAGCCCCATTCCGACGAGAAATGTTTTTCGGTGCATCTTTTTCCATTCCCCAGACTGAAGCCCACTAAATTTTTCATATCCGGAAAAAAACCATTCCTCTGTTGAGTGTGCGACAGTCTTGAGATGACAGCCGCTTTATTTTTACACCTGATTCATGCGAAAGGCGCGGAAAATACCGTCAGCGTCGCCGAAAATTCAAAGATGACACATCGATGTTTTCATCTTCATTTCAATGTTACGAAAACTTGATTTTTCATGTTTCGCTCGTCTCCGAATGTTAATTGAGAACATTCTAGAAAACGTGACTCGTGAAAAATGAGGCTTGCTCGTCCGGAGGTTCTAACGTTTCATCGGAATGGACGATTCGAGAGGAAGAGCAAACCCCGTGTTCAGTGAGTCTGTGTCCTCAATTTTGATTTATTGTTGCGGAACGGATGGATGACCGGATGAACCATACAGAATACATAAGAGTAAGAAAAAAATGTTAAGCTTAAGAAATTGAGTTCTCAAATAAACACTTCCGTAATTTATGTCAAAACGGATTACATCGGTTCAATTCCGCATTTCTTTTTTCACGCCCTACTTTTCTACTTGATTTTCAACAACGGCTAACGTGGGTGACGCCCCTTCCATGTCCGCACCCTTCCCCGCGGCATCTTGTGAAATATTTCTCAGTTATCTCAACGCAGACGTACACTCGACCCCATGTGTCTAAGTTGTCTCTTATTTTCTAACGTCTAACGTAAGCAGAGGCGTATCGTGCAATCTGGCATTGCCTGCCCATTTAAACCCATGGATAAGATCGCGCAATTTGAGTGTACAGTATGTATGATTTCGCGCAAGGAGAAGTAAGGGGGAGGGGGCAGAGAAGGGCACTTGCCGCTCTTAATTCCCGAAAAATGCTAAAATATTAATTGGTAAAAGGCGGAAAATTACCTGGAAGAAAAAATTGGCAAAAATTGAATTTATGCCCCCACTCATCTGAAATCTTTTCTGGAACGAATTTTACCTTTCACATCGGCTGTAATGGATAATTTAAAGTTACAATGTCTTCATTGGTTGATTTGTAAATGAATGACAGCGCACTAAACTGCCTCATACAAAATGAAACTCTTGTAAGGTTTTGGAGTAGGCAATGAACTATCGATTCTGAAATAAAATGCCGCAGCAGTAACGATGAGAGACCATTAGAAATGTCTAAAACTCACTCCATGTAGTAAAAATTCAGATCAAAGTTAAAATTGGACCACCCGCTCGTGTATGTTTGCTATACGTACGTTTCACATCGCCAAACAAAAGAACATAATCTCTGAATAGGAGCACCAAGAGTGAAATTCAGAGACTTTGCTTGACATAGCTCCTGGACTTGACTTGGATTTAAGGTGATACCAGGCCCAGATTTCAATCCGATGGATACAGTCAAATACCCCAACTTGGGACAACTTGGGACACTTGAATTTAACAATACGGCATATGAAATAACATGAAGTTGAGCGACCTCGCCTCCAAGTAATCAATCTGGATGTGCGATTCCACCCGATTTCATGCGATTTCATGTGCTGTATTGTTGATTTTTTTTTCTTTTCATTTTTTTATTCTTCTGGCATCGAGATCCTCAAATTTTGGAAATTTCGTGCATGTGCGCGCACAGTTATTTTTGTATTATTTTTCGTCAGGTCCAATGATGCGAAGTTAACGTCGCAATTGTTCGCAACTCATCCCAATCATCCACTTATCTACCAACTCTAGAATGAAATATTTAATGGGCGGTAGGGAGGACAGTAGAAGAGAGTGGAAAAGGGGGGAGGGGGCGAGGGGGGCGAAGAAAAATTTGAAAAATGCGAAGGATCAATAGAACAGAGGGAGTTAGGAGAAAAATAGGAACAGCATACAATAGGAGAGAGGGGGAGAGAATGTGTGAAGAGGGGAGTGGGTGGTTGGGGGAGGGGGAGGGGGAGAGGAGGGGGGGTCAGCTAGAATGTGAAGGTGGATGAAAGAGGGAGTGACGGATACAGAGTGTTCCAGAAAGACCGCGACATGACTTGAATCTTGGTTGAATCGAGAACGAATATGAAATGAACATTATAATGGAAAATTACTGCTTCAATGATGCGGGCAACTTTACTCTCTTTATGTAATTTGAAACCTTTTGTTCCCGTCAAATATTTACGGTTGGTTTTTTTTTTATGATTTTTTTGCGATTGTACACTATTAATCAAACTATTTCCCCCCTCTTACTGACTCCTCCGTTTTCTGTGTATATTTCTCCATGCATTTTAATTTATTTTTTCCCTGAATTCCGCTACCCTTCATCCATGGTTGCCCATGATCGTCCTAAGTTTAACAGAGAATTGAAGCCGTTTTTAAATGAAAGGATTGTAAATTACGAGGTGTACTCCATTTAAAATAAGCAGCATAAGTAGATACTTGAGACGACTTAATAACAGCACACATGGTGTTTCATAAGCCCTTTTATCGTATATGGACCTCATAGGTGGACCGTGACCAAAAAAAGTGGGGGGGGGGCTAAAAAGTGATGACCTTTTTTTTTTTTTTTTGCTTCTGAAGTCTCCAGTGATGGCTTTTTCCCGATTTTTAGCCCCTTCGTCCAAAAAAAGTGGGGGGGGCTATAGCCCCCTAGCCCCTGATACGGTCCGCCAATGGATGGCCTATCGTTTTGTCTTTGGTTTTTGCTTCTGTCTGTCCAGCATCAGATTTTTGTAGGACCTCTGAAACATACTGTTGATAGAGTATGAGATGAGAGAGGAGGGAGAGAGAGAGAGAGAGGGGAGAGAGAGAGAGGAGGGGAGGGAGGGAGGAGAGGGAGAGGGAGAGAGAGGAGAGAGAGAGAGAGAGAGAGAGAGAGAGAGAGAGAGAGAGAGAGAGAGAGAATAAATAAAAATAGACGAGAGCGACCATCAGGGAGGCAAAGAAGTGAGTCAACTCGATGTGTTTGTGTCTGAAGAACGGTACGGCATCGACGCACAGTAATCAGAAGCGATCGGTTTCGTAGACAAAACCAGCTACCAGAGTTGGGCAAATGGGGGTGGGTAACCGATTACACGATTACCAAGAAATCGTAATCGTCGTTTTTTGGGATGGTGATTTGAGGGTAATCAGTGCTGATTTTTTACCTGCTACCCATCATATTAGCTGCAGAAGAATTAGATCTAATCTAAAAGACCCTAAAGTTTACTATTTATCTGTGAAGAATACATTTAATTACCATCCAAAGGTTTGACGATTACCTATTACCCAGTAATCGTGTAATATCAATTACACTCCTATTTGTGCCCAACTCTGCCAGCTACTTTGAAAAATATCTTTTAAAAGCTTTCAGTGAAGATTATTTTTACGAATGAAACAATTCGAATGAAATCGGATCATAATAAAGCTGACAAATCCCTTCTGAACGAGCCTAGAAGTTACAGTCTTCCCCCCCCCCTTTCCCGGTATGAGTAGTTACTCAAAAACACCGAGACCTGAGGATCTATTGTGACCAGGTTTTGTCTAGGGTTACTCATCCTCCCAAAAACCTTCCTCCCTGATCAAATCAAGAAGGATGATAACGCAATTATAGTCTAGATAACTTTGAAACGATAAATTTTTGCGATCCTGATGTTCCGTCATAAATTTTGTCATTTCTGACCCTATTGTGCGGTGTCAGCGTGAGCCCGAGTCACACGGGAGAGTTGGTCGCGGGCGCTGCGATGTCGTGGGTGTAGTCCTGTAGAAGAGGCGAGGCATGGTTACACGCGGGGCACGCTTCGGCAGCGTTGACAGAAGTTGCGCAGACAATCCTCGACGATTTTATTATCTAGCTAAAATGTAATATCCTGCGATCTGGCAACACCGACTCACAAACACTCTGTCAGGTGGATGCCATGGATGGAGGATGCCAAAATGTGACGTCACTGGACTCGCGGGACGGACGACCGGAGTCGGACGACGTAGCCCCCGAAGCTCTGCTGCCGCGCCGCGCCGCTCGTCTCACAGTGGGTAGATAGACTCAATTTTGTGGACAAAATTAAGTCGGTTGAAATTACCACAGTATACTCGCATCTACAGGGATGAGGGTGGCGAAAGTCGTTTTTCAATGTCGCATCAAATAATGGGAAAATTGAGTTGTAACCTTCCACTACTAGAGTGCGCCACCGTTGCATCCGATGCAAATCAAACGAAGACGTTGGTTCAACCTCCCGACCACCAGGGGAGAATTTAACCCTTTAAGGGCCAGGTTATTTCAAAAAGACGCCACTCTTCCGTTTATAAAGGGAAGGTAGTTAACTGTTCGTACTCGGGGGAGTTGAAATTGCCTATACGATACATTGAAGGCGCCCGAAGACATCTTATCATGTAGATGTTTTCATCAGTAGTCGCGTTTATTCGGAATGAAGACTGAAACAATGTGAAGTAGACTGGAGAAGAAAAGCGAGTATTCTCGAGCTTGGCCCTTAAAGGGTTAACTGGCCGATTCTCTAACATTGAGTTCCGCTACTTTGTAGATAAGTACGAGTGTATTCTGGAAATCACTCTAGAAAGTCCAGCGTATATCGGGTTTGGCACGGTTCGCGTAGGGCAGAGCAGTGACGGCTAGTGCAATCTGGCAACCGTGCTCTTTTGCAATTTAAAACTATGCAAAAAAAAATACAGGGTGTAACAAAACTATATACATTAATTTTCAGGACGTGTTTTTGAGGTAAAAATAATACTTTTTTTTCCTATAAACATGAGTCCGAAATTGTAGTCTTTTCGAGTTACAGTGTTGGAAAGTTTCCGAAAAACAAATTGAAAAATTGTCATAACTCCCTCGTGAATTGTTCTTACTTCTCGTAAATAGGTACTCTGTTGTAACTTTAGGCGCTCTTGCGGATTTTAGCCGTAAAAATGCTGTATGCAAAAATTTGACGGGGGTTTTGGGGGTTTTTCTTGGTTTTTCTCACTTTTTTTGGCCAAATTGTGTGGAAACATGCTTTCGGACTCATTAAACCCAAAAACGATCGGCATTATTCAAGTTCGTGGTCCTTACAATTTTTTCCTTTTCGCGAACCATTTCTAAGAAAATCGTCCCTGAAGTTGTAGAGGTCGGCCAATAATCACCTTTTCTTTAATTTTGTCAGTTTTTGGCCCACCTCTACAACCTCAGGGACAATTTTCTCGGAAATGGTTTGCGAAACGGAAAAACTTGAAAGGACCAAAACAGCATACTTTTTTTTTTTTTTACAAAATTTTGAATAATGCCAATCGTTTTTGGGTTTAATGAATCCGAAAGCATGCTTTCACATAATTTGGCCCAAAAAATGAGAAAAACCAAGAAAAACCCCCAACCCCCCCCCTCAAATTTTTGCATACAGCATTTTCACGGCCAAAATCGGCAAGAACACCTAAAACTACACCAGAGTACTTATTTACGAGCATCAAGAAAAATTCACGAGGGACTTATGAAAATTGTTCAATTTGTTTTTCGGAAACTTTTACAAGTTCGGACCCATGCTTATCGGGGAAAATAGTCTTATTTTTACCTCAAAAACACGCACTGAAAATTAATGCACATAGTTTTGTTACACCCTGTATATAAACGACGTGACACCTCACCAAATAATCGATTATTTTACACCATTTTAAATGAAGAGAATCCATTGTTGCCGAATCGCCCGAGCCGCCTCTGAGGCAGAGCTGCCGCTTCGTGTAGATTCAACGATGATTCCACCGATTGATCGGAAGATAAATTACAAGGCTATATCTAGTGGTGGTATCAGAAAGTAATTTTGTTTTTTTTTTTGTTTTTTTTTTTTTTTTACATTTGTTTTAGAGTGAATTTTAGTAATTTGCACTCACATTTCTTTATCATTTTATCTCACAATGAGCAGTACGGAACACCTTTTACTATCACAAGTCAAGTAACAATCAGATAAAAAAAATAGCTTTATTTTAGTTCTACAAGCAAATTACTCGAGTAGATTTGCTAAAAAAGTAGTTCTTCGCCAACATTTTAACTTCAGCGACCAGAATAATCATAAAGCTCGTTTAATGCCAGCAATGATCCACAATGGTCTTTTTTGGATAGGACTTATAACAAAGCGTCACTCCTTTATGAATAAAGTTTTGGAGAATCTTTTTATGATTCTAATCGAGGTTAAATGAATATGATGCCATTCACTGCAAGTAATTAGAATGCTTACAAAGAGCAGATGAATAATTTATTGAGATTTGTTATCAAAGATAATTAGGCGTAATACCGTTTGAAACAACAGGAATATAACATAAATAACAGGGACAACAGTGGAGGAAAACAGGAGAGTTCAATTCACACACATCTCTCAACAGGAGACATACTTTCTTCAAGTGTAATATTTTCTCTAAGTTGAAACCTAGGATACGGCCTCACCAAGTTTTTTGGTTATAGGAACATAATGAAACACTTTCGACATTTTGATTTTTTTCAATTTTGCGATTTTTTATCGGTTTCTTTCTTTTGTTGCGGGAAAAATCAAATTTGGAACGAAACTCGGGAAAAACAAAACCAGGCTGATTCTTTTAAAAGATTCAGATTGAATCATCAACGGAGAACGACAATATTCATCATTTTACTCCCATTGGGATTCCCTCGCATTTTTTTTTTTTTTTTTTTTTTTTTTTAGCACAGCCCTGCATGTTGGGTACAAATATTGTGTTTACATGTTTCATATAACGGATGTTGATGATGGCAATATTTTTCAAATACGTTTTTCTCTTTCTTTTTTCACTCTTCCACTCAGTCCTTCGCCCGAACTGCAGAAAGTAATCTACGAACATAATTAATTTACTTGGCAGAAATTCCGTAAATATAATTTATGTCCTCGAAACGAGGTCCCGAAATAAAGGCAAGGCGCGCTGGAATAAAGGAGGGGGGGGGGGGGTTGAAAAAGAGACAGACGGTCGGGATAAAAACGTTGAAAGGAACGTCTGGGAACGTCATTAATTCGTCATTAAAAGAGAGATTACGTTCGGAGGGAACCAATTCGAACTGAAAGACTTTCTCACAGCTTAATTGGGCGGTATTTTTTTCTTTCTTAAGTGATACTCTCTCGCTCTCTGTCGCTAGGCTAAATACATCGTGAAATCTTAATTTTCCCGATAATTAGCGCTAGTTTATCAAAACGAATGTTACTTATTTGACTTTTACTCCGCCCATCTTGTTACGGACCGGGAAGGGCAGATTTATGGAGAAGTTGGCGGTTCCTTTTCTTTTCATTAAATAATGGAAGTAATCAGTAGCGGCCCGTGAGATTTGGCAACCATGCATTTTTCCCACTTAAACTTTGGTAAAAAAATCGATTCAAGCGGAGGCTGGCAGCCTCCTCGAGTTTCGATTGTTTTCCATGTATTTAAATGGGATAAAAACACTGTTGCCAAATCGCACGAGCCGCCACTGGAAGTAATGACTGTTTGAGTCAAAGATTAGCAACACTTCTGATGAGGTACCGACTAAAAAGTTTTGAGACTCTCATCTTAAAACTAACTTATCGTCGTACCTGCGTTAATCTGTTTAATCAGTCAGTTGTGAATCTTGTTTCCAGAGAAAGATCGTTCGAATCACAACTCTAGCGGCTAATTACTCCATGGACCAATAAATATACGGTACGGACGGCTTCTTGTCCTCGACCCCAAAGAGCGAATCCTCGCTTCTGATTGGTTAGGACTGCACCTAACGTTAAAAGAACAAGGACCGTCCGGACCGTACATTTATTGGTCCCATAAATACACAAATCTACTTTGTTCGAATGGAATCGATGGAATCAGCGTCAAATTATCTCTCCGAGTGTTCACCACCAATCGGAAGCGATATAATTAAAATGTAAGCCAATCTGGGAGCCGATCATTTACTTCATCGATAAACCAATCGTTACGGCTGTCTATGAGTGATGCTTCTGGTCCAAAATTGTAAAACCTGACTGTTACTATGGTAACTATCGTTAAACTGTCCGTTTCTTAAAGGCTATTCATTGAATGGCTTTAAAGAACGGACACCCCCTTTCAACCTCCCTTTTAATTTCTTTAAAAAATCAACTTGGGGTACCACCAAAGTTAAACATTTTGTAAATTTTAAATGGGGTCCTTTTTGCATACTTTTGGGACAGCCGCTGCTAAGGGAAACCCTTTACTTTTTTGTATTGGGACAACTAATGTACCACAATTTTAAAATTGTTAAAAGAACCAAGGTCTGTTAACTTTTAGGAAAACCTTGATCTTTGAAAATTCGCGCGCTAATGATGACACATTTAAAACCCGGGAAAATAACCACACATTTAACCGGAAAACCCCCTTTGCATAACTAAACATTTCACCGGGAACTACAACATGACGGAACCACCTTAGTAAATACATGAACTAAAAAGGGTGGCAATTTTACTGTATTGGTTTTTGTCGGTTTAACAAAGATCACAAAATAATATAAGAAATATGCGCATCTGAACGAAACATTCCAATGTTTGTAAGTTCTGTTCATGTTTACATAAACGAGATGGTTCCATCTATATGTAGTTATAAGTCGGTGATAAAGTGTCTAGTATAGCGTGGGTTGTTTGAAATGGAAGGTATTTTCTGAGGTAATGAGTGGATTTTGAAAGTTTTTAATGTGCGCTTCGTTCTTTTCGCCGATCGTCCGTTAGAAACAATGAGTTATATTGATGTAGCAAAAGTACGCAACAGGCCCATTTAAAAAAAAAAAAAAAAAAAAACCAAAATCACTATGAACATCAAACTAAACGAAAAAAGTTCATTCTATTTATTGAGATTTATAAAAAATTTGTGAGAAGGATTTGCAATAGTGCCGGATTTAACCCTACCAAGCTCGTATTTTGGGATTTGATTTTTTTTTTTTTTTTTTTTTTTTTTTTTTTTTTTTTAGATTTTTTTTATTTTTTAGATCATTCAAAAGAGGTAAATTTTCTAAGAATTTTGTTGAGTTAAACAATCTTTTGCAAAATGTCAATTTAAATTCCATTGAATCCCATGGAACCTAAAACAATGTTGCCAGATCCGAAATCCGGCGGCTTTTTCTATGTATTAGTAGGGGAAAAGCCGCAAAATCTGCCAACACTGACATAAAATGGTACTACATATGACTTTCAAAACTAAGTACCCAGGCCGAAATTCTTACTGTTAAATTTGTCATTTATTTTCCGTGAAACTTTCGATTTTTCTTGACGTACTTTAAAACGGGTGTTCTGATTAGTCCTTAAACCAGTGGCGTCGCGTGCAATCTGGCAACAATGTATTCTATCCATTTAAACTCATGTAAAAGATCGAATTCAGGGGGTGCACAGTGCACAAGGATAATTCGACATATTCAATGAGTTTAAATGGAGCAGTTGCATTGTTGCCAGATAGCACGCGACGCCACTGCCTTAAACACTTAAAAACCGCAGAATTGTTTGAAGGTTGCCAAGATGTAAAAGGGTAAAAATTTCGACCGGGGTACTTTTTTGAAGGTCATAGTACACACGTGTATCACTTCCCGTGAAAGGGTTAAAGGTCTAACGACGGTTACCCTTAGCAACAGCCAAGCTTTACAATTTTCGACCAATAGCATCACTCATAGACACTATAGACAAGCCTTCACGATCGCTTAATCGACGAAAGCAAATGATCGGCCCCCTGATTTGCGGTTATCGGGTTTCTGTGACGTCACACTTAGAGTCACCTAAATCAAATCGGCTGAAAAAAAATGCGGATGCAGAGAAGGGTTGACCGTTGACGATGACGTTGACGGGTGCCCGGCGGCGGCGCGCGGCGGCTCGATTTGAGTTCGAAGAGAGCGGACTGAGGAAAAGAGAGATGACGCTCTATAAATGGCAGGCCTCGTAACGTGAGCTCAAACTCTCCCCCCCCCCTTACTCCCACCTCTCCCTCCCATACCCCCCATATTTTCCCCACCTCTCTTCCTCTCTCCCACTCATTCTCTCTTCTCTCTCTCTCTCTCTTCTCTCTCTCTCTCTCTCTCTCTCTCTCTCTCTCTCTCTCTCTCCTCTCTCTTCTCTCTCTCTCTCTCTCTCTCTCTCTCTCTCTCTCTCTCTCTCTCTCTCTCTCTCTCTCTCTCTCTCTCTCTTCTCTCTCTCTCTCTCTCTCTCTCTCTCTCTCTCTCTCTCTCTCTCTCTCTGCCGCGATGCCGTTACCGCCCGTTTGCTGCTTGCTTGGCCACTTTGACATAGTTATTTCAGGAAACAGCGAAATATAGAGTCGCTGGCTCTTTTATAATATTTTACTGCACATGAGAGAGTCCGGAGCCTGAGAGCTAAAAAAACTGAAAAATTAAATTAAAGTATGAGCGCTGCGCGCTCTCGCTTAAAAAAATGTCACGACTCGTACTGGGTACACGTCCTTTATTTTTATTCTTCGAATGATTCCACTTTTTCGTTCTCCGCGATATTTTTCCACTCGATGCCTGGTCAAGGCACTCAGAGTTCCTAAGCGCATATGTGACTGGGGTTGCTTTCCCTCCCCCGGACGAAAGTTGAGTGCTAATAATGGATAGATGAGGTAATCCGAAATATAATTTTTTTAGTGGAAAAAATGCCCGAAAATGTGTAAAATTGTTTAATTTTCACCCAGGTAAAAGTGTTCCATGAAAAAAAATCCATAACCGAAATTCCGTGGGGATTATTTTTCATGAGTAATTATTATTTTCTTCAATGAAATTATTCGAAAATCTTGTGGATTCCCATGAAAGGCCCACGGAATTCCGTGAAATGTTATGGAAAAATTATAATCACCCACGACGTTCCATGAGAGTTTATGGAAAAACGATAATTGCCCACGGAATTCCATGAAGTTTTATGGAAAAATAATAATTGCCTTCGGAATTCCAAGAAATTTCATGGAAAAATAATAATTGCCCACGGAAATAATTCCCAAGTAATTTTGGTCATAGACAATTATAGAACACTTTTACCAGGGCAAGGATTTGAAGATTTAACACTCTTTAAAAGCCAGGTGACGAAGGCAAATCAATGTTCGCTCGCTCAAATTAAGTGAGTATTTAAATATTCCTACACAGTGGTGCTGATTTTGCATACTCGCTTAATTGAAGGCGCTCTACGAAGAAGTTTTTTTTCCTTAAAGTTAAGAAAGTGGAGTCACAATCGATGTAAATAAAAAACTGGTATTATGTAAGGCAGATACAGTCATAGTCAGGCGTGTATGGTGTTGAAAAGGTTAAGTGATAAAATATGTAGTTTTCCGATGAAGAGGTTCAACATATTAGAGAATTTTCCGGACTCAAAACAGTTCACTTCAAGATGACAAAGCGATGAAATTTAAAATCGGAGACTTGTCCAGATTTTACCCCCTAAAGCTAACATGTTTTCCTCTCATCGAGGACTCGCAACAGCTGACGCCCGCCGTGGAGACTTTTTAGAACCTTACCGTCGCACTTCAAGAGCCATGACCGTTGCCAGAAATTGGTCTTCCTCTCTCTCTTGGCCCTTGGACGCATGTGTTAGAAAAATAGAAAGAGGGGCTGTGACATGATTTCAGTCCATGTAACTGTCCTTACACACTGTTCAAATTCGCAAAGAGAAATAAATACTATTGCCTTGCTACTGTTGCGGATCCCGCACTTGCAAAAGGGAGGGAGGGGGGCTTTCTGGGATTTTTGCCACTTAAAGACCCCCTTTCCATATTTCCGTTCTTGCTTTCCCCCTTCCTCTCCCCAGTTTTTCCACTTTTTGGGCGGTGCGAGGGACGTGCCTTCGCCACCCCCCCCCCCCCTGCGTATCCGCCAATGGATGAGTCATGTGTTGCTAAGGGTGAAACGGCCCCACTGCAAAAGATATGAAAGCCTTTGAGGGCGATCGACTCCATTTTCCAAGCTGAATCGATAGAGGAGTCACAAGGGGGGTTTTGGCGACATCACCTTTTTGCCCATGTTATGAGTCGTGTGTTGCTATATGAGTGAAACGGCCAAACTGCAAAAGATATGAAAACCCTTGAGGGTGATCGACTCCATTTTTCAAGCTGAATCGATAGAGGCGTCACACGGGGGGTTTTTGCGACATCACCTTTTTGCCCTTGTGGTGAGTCCTGGCTTCAGCTCTGGCGAGAAAATAGTCTTTCTCTCTCTTTGTCCATTTGGACGCATGTGTTAGGAAAAGATGGAAAGAGGTGTTGTGACATAATTTCAGCCCCTGTATCTGTCCTTTTCTAACACAATCGTTCAAATTGGCAAAGAGAGAGAAAGGCTATAATGCCTGTTGCTAAGGCTCTGCAAGAGCAATGAGTACCGTGTCCTTTTTTTTAAATTATAAGTTGTCTGAAACACCTCTTCAGGTTTACGTCACCCGGTCTTTAAAAAGTTGGCATCAAGAAGGCTCTCAAAATGCGATTGGCACTCATCCGAAGTATTGTCAATGTTATTTTAAATGGGAACATTGACTCACGAACAGACCTGCTCGGCTTGCATCTCTTCGTCATTATCATTTTTACAAGGAAACATTGACTCACGAGGAGCTGCCCTTTCAAAAAAAAAAACTGACACGGTTGAAGGCTCCTTAAAATTTAATTGGTACTTTTCAACCTTGTGGGTATCGCCGCGCTTAAAAAGCTTATTTTAAATGGGAAAATTGACCCATACCCACAAGGCCCACAAGGGGACCTCTCCTCTGTACTACCAAAAAATCAACTAGATAGAAAACTACCAAGGCTTTACTGACATTCTTTAGGAGAAGGGGGGGGCGCACCGCAATGTTATTGTAAACAGAAAAACTGACTCACTCCGTAGATTTAACTTTTTGAAAAATAAATGTACGATTTGAAATCAGTTAAATTACATTACACATTAATTTACAATCACATATACATATCGAAGAAAGTACTATGTTTTAATCTTGTCTCACTCACATTTTCTCATGGGCACAAAAGTCTAGGATACGGGCTCATTGGCACCACTACCACACCACATTTTATACCTCGAGCAAGCTTCGATACGAAGAGAAGTTAGGATGATTGAGTGTCATGGCGGTGATACGCCCATAAGATACCGTGAGCAAGACAAGGACAAAACATAGGACATCTTCCGATTATAATTAATTGTGATAGTAAAATCATCACTACTTCAGTAGAAGAGAATTCAAAATCGTTGTTGTACCTACTTCAATCCAGCTATTTTATTGAAAGTAGAACTCATTGTCATCGGAAATAGTCGTTAGCTGCTAAAATATGCCGCATTTAATAACTATTCAATATGCTGCTTTTTGATTTATAATCTGTTCGCTTCGGACCAACTATTCTTACAAACTTTATTCTGTAGTTTGTCCTGAGGGAAAATAAAATTAAAACAATTTCGAACTGATGAACTAAGACCATGATACAAATTTTAATAGTTTGAGAGAGAAAAATAGAACAGAAATTTGTTTTAAAAAATGATGTTTTATTACAGCCCATTAATCATACTGAGTTATTGACTGTTTATTCAAACTCATGTTCTCGTGGCATTTTTGAGTTGTGATGAAATTTACAGACGTTAAACATGCTGTCTAGTGAGGGAATCTATCCGCCCTTTTGATTACTGAAGAGCCAAAGATTATTATTTCTCAACCATACTCGTTGTGCACAGAGTAAACGAGATAGTAGACATGGAGAAAACAATAATTGATGGTATCAAGGAGAGTCTCTTTTTTAATATCGATTGTTTTCCATTGTTTAAATGGGTCTGTTGCGTCCTTTTGCTACATTAATATTGAATCTTGATTCTGAAAAAGAAATTTGGCAAAAATAGCAATGCGCTCATTAAAAACGTGAAGAGAAAAGGATGGAATTATTGGACGCGTAATATGAACGCACCGGTAACAAACACTTTTCTTTTTCATGCAGGAATAATAAGATATCAGAGCTCCTTTGGCTTGTGTTGTTATTTTTAGTGCAATTATAAAGTACTTTACAGAGTGCTTGAAATGAAAAGTTTTGTGAATTTGATGCTCTCAAAGCAGAGCGATTGAAGGATAAACACGGCCATCTCATATAAACAATGGGGCTATTGCACACTTTTGCTATAAGCGATTTAATAGTCGATTATGGAGTAAAAACCTCAAAAATAACGATGGCGGCACTAAAAACTTCCAAAATCCACTTCTAAACTCAATAAACGCAGTTATTTGCGGGAGCGTAATGGTGGCCGAAGGCACTAACAATGGGAGATTCCTATCTTAATTTCGTCACTCTTTCTATGCTGACAAGGATGATTCACAGAGTAATTAGTCATCAGAGTGATGATCCACATCCGATGAATGGTACCGCAACACCAAGTGACACCGGTGTCAAATGAAAGTAGTTTCTTATTGGTCACTTCTTGATGGAGTTTCAGAATTGTTAGATGGGAATCTCCCATTGTTAGTGCCTTCGGCCACCATTACGCTCCCGCAAATAACTGCGTTTATTGAGTTTAGGAGTGGATTTTGGAAGTTTTTAGTGCCGCCATCGTTATTTTTTTTAGGTTTTTACGCCATAATCGACTATTAAATCGCTTATAGCAAAAGTGTGCAATAGCCCCATTATTTCTAGCTGATCCTAACGTAACCTCTTAAGGAGCATGCCCACATAGCTAAGCTTTCAGGTCTAGGAAACCTATATTATGTCTCAAAGCAGTCTTTTAACCCTTTCACGGGAAGTGTTTCACATGTGTACCATTTTATGCAACTTGGGATTCAATATGGAATTAAATGGACATTTTTCAAAAATCTGAGTGACCCATCAAAGCTCCTAGAAAATGGTCCTCTTTAGAACGGTCTTAAAAAAAATTTCAAACCCCAAAATGCGTGCATGAAAAGGTTATGACAGAAAAATAAGAAAGTTCAGACAATCTACAGGGGGTGTTTGTCATTGAAGCAAAAAAGTCTGTCCTAGCTATTTCGGGGTGTCTGTCACTGGAATTTCTGTTTTTATTTTTATTTTGATTTTTCTGATCTTATTGTATTACGTTGGAAGCATGATTTGATCGATTTTTACGCTTTGACGACGTAGATGTCCGA
Organism: Trialeurodes vaporariorum; assembly: GCA_011764245.1. Classification (NCBI taxonomy): domain Eukaryota; kingdom Metazoa; phylum Arthropoda; class Insecta; order Hemiptera; family Aleyrodidae; genus Trialeurodes; species Trialeurodes vaporariorum. Next base: position 67,420,796 of record VMOF01000024.1, on the reverse strand, counting down.
TTGTCCGCCCCCTATAAACACAAAACAAGGGTCCCTAGACACAAACATGGAGCCTTTTCTTCTTACTGGACCTCTAATCGCGTTGATAGCATGACAACGGATGTAAATTGACCTGCCGAGTTTGAATTTGGCCTTAGTTTTGGTTGACATTATTTAGTTTTCCCCAGTTTATACTTTATCGCGAAAAATGCTTAAAAGTAGAAGATGCGGAAAATCGGGACGAGTTACGTGGAGGGTGATAATTTCAAATCGGGCCAATTGAGCATGCATGCTCCGTGAAAATTTCAAGTCAAAATTTAAACCCAATGAGTAATTTTTTACCTTCAGTACTACTAGAAAAGACTTTTTGCCGAAGGGTTCCGCTGAATTTTCGATATTTCTCATGTACCGCGGAAACAGCCGGAAACGCATGATGAACTAATGGTAAATAACTTGTCGATTGTCGGTTACGTAACCGACTATTTCAAAAGTACTTAATAACAACAATATTACTTGTTACAATAATCTCTGATGTTGATTTTTAAAGCAAATTACGGTAGTTGAATTGAATTAAAAATTACAGGGCGGAACTTTACTGTATTGCCAACCTTTTTCGCATGGTCGTCATTTAGGGGGGGCTGGGGGGGGGGGGGATTGCCCCCCCCCCCAAGGATTTGAAGTCAGGCTCAAAAACTGGCACGAATTATATTGATGAGCAAAAAGAAAAAGGTCATCCGATTATTGCCCCAAAAGACGGCTCTTTGGCTCTAAAATTATAATGATAAGCAAAAAAAAAAAAAAAAAAGGTTATCCGATTTTTGCCCCCTCCAAGCCGAAAATTATAATGATGGGCAAAAAAAAAAAAAAAAAAAAAAAAAAAAAAAAAAAAAAAAAAAAAAAGTCATGAGATTTTTTGCCCGCCCCAAGCCGAACTTGAAATGACGCCCCTGCTTTTTCGTTTATTTAAGTGCCACTGACTAGGACCATAGGCAAATCACGAGGTCGGATTTGTTGATGAAAATCGTTTCCACATAAAATCCATTTGCTCAGATGTTGATAATTCCTGTTTAGAAAGTTGAAGCGTGGTTGAGAAAATCGTAAGTTACCCAATTTCTTTTTTAAATAAACTTTTAAGATGTTGTAAAACAGTAAAATCCGTGCGTAACCGACAGGCATTTTGGAACCGGGGGACAACCATTTTTCACAATTTATGGCATGAAGAAAAGTCATTTCGTAAAAAACGATGGTTTACACGTATTCTACGGAGTTTTTTGAGCATTTCCACAATCTTCAAGATTCATTTCAGCTTTAAAATATGGTCAAAAACTTAAATTAAGTACCAAAAACTCGTGTGGGGGACGCGTAACCGACGGACGTTTTAAACCATAAAACAATTAAAATTAGTATTTGAATAACTTTAAAAGCAATTATTACTATTGCTCCTCATAAAACTAAGTTTCCTCGCCTTAAAAATCGGAACATCGAACTTATTTGATCTTTCTTAAAAATGTAATCTCGTTGGGACACCATTTGGCCCGTTTTGAAATAATTATGACCCAGAAAATGATATCATTTTTGCCATCAGCGTCTCAAATACTATGGAGTAGCACACTTTTCATGTAATTGAAAAGAAAAATCATTGAAATACATATTAAACTTCAGTTAAAAAGAACACTGATGTTTGGTGCTTGTCGTTGACAGTTATGTCGCTAAAGAGGCCTACTTTGATTTGATCAGTCAAATGAAAGTTTAACCCGCTTTTGGGTCAAGCCCGAGTATACTCGTTTTTCTCCTTTGGTCTATTTCGCATTGTTTCAGTCTTCATTCCGGATAAACTCGATTATCGGTGATAACACTTCCAAGAGAAGGCTTCTTTTGGGCGCCTTCAATTTGTCATATAGGCAATTCCAACTCCCCCGAGCACGAACAGTTAACTATACCTTCCCTACATGAACGGAAGAGTGGCATTCTTATGAACTAACCAGCAGTTCGATCATTTACTTCATCGTTAAACCGATCGTTAAGACTGTGTATGAGTGATTCTATTGGTCGAATATTGTAAAACTTTGCCATTGCTAAGGTTACCATTGTGTCCGTTTTTTAAAGGTTACTCATGAATAGCCTTTATAAAACGAGACTCTTAACGATGGTTACCATAGCAACAGACAAGTTTTACAATTTTCGACCCATAACATCACTCGTAGACAGTTTTCACGATCGGTTTAACGAAAAAGTAAATGATCGGCCCGCTGGCTCTTAGAGAGGTAAGGTCTGAATTTTCATTGAAGCTCAAAATATTTGCAGTCTGTTGAATTAACAGAAAATAATGGACCAAATTCTCTGAAAGGTCCCTTAACCCTTTCAGACCTGAAAATAATTTTTGCTCAGAAACGGATTTGTTTTACCAACATGGTTGATTTCAGCGCTGTTTCCACATCTAAATTGATGCAGTGATGCACATCTTGTATTTTTATGTTTTCCATAAGACTATACATGTTCTAAGGTGTGTGACCCAAAGGTGGCCCGGCTCTTAAGGTGGCCCACCCCCTTTTATTTCCGTTAGTTTCATGAATTGACAAAAGATGGCGTTAGTGCTGAGTTACAGGATGCTATTGCTTCCTCCATACCAAAAATCAAGTGTGTCGGGTGATCACCATTTTGGCAGGCCTTCTTACAATTTTCACGTTATTAAACAAGCACAAAAGCTAAGGCTATAAACTAATTTTATCTTAACTAATTATACATTTTTTAACTGCTTATTTACCCCTCTTTCATGAGTCATGATTTTTTTTTTTCGTAAACTTTACCTGTTTTGACGATATCAGCAAATATTTGTTTAAACGCGTGGTTTGACTGGTGCACCTAAGGTGGCCCGCTCGTTTTTGTAACATGTTTATATTGACCTACAGTAGGTGAAAAATTAATTTTAACGAATCATAGGCCGGTACCATTAGCAAAAGGTGTCAAAACGCACACTGGGCCAAAAAGGAGTAAAGAAAAATACAAATTCCGCTGAATACAAATTTTCACGGAAAAGATGAAAAAATAAGTTTTTCTCCCTCTATTTTATTTGCACTCACTGGTGCTTATGGTCCCCGTTGACTCCCTGATGGATACTTATATTTAGTTTATAATTTCCTGTAATGGTAATTAGTAAAGATGAACTAATTTTACTATCAGCAGCTAATTAATTACTATTAACAACCATTTTTGGAATATTATCATTATAAATGGGAAAATTAGCGATAAAAAAATGAAAAAATGTAAGGGGGCCAAAAAGGGTTAAAACCCCCCTTTAACATGATAACTTTATCATTATCATTGTAATTTTTGATTAAACAAAGGCACCGATTCCATCTGTGAACGAAACAATAGCATTCGATTGCGTACACATGAAATTTGAAAGGGGGTGGCCACCTTAGGTGCATCAAAAATATTAGGGGTGGCCACCTCAGGTGCACGTTTTGCGCGATGTCAAAACCCTCCTTTTTTTCGAATACAAAAAAAAAGCCCAAAAACACAACAAAATTATAAAAATGAAATCAGTTTATGATAGCCAACTGTCTGAAGAGTAAATTGACGTATTTCGTTTTTTCTCTCTCTCATTCCTTATTCGTGCAAATTGGCTCCAAGCTTAGGTATGGCCACCTTTGGGTCACCTACTTTATTTAATGTCCATTGGAGTGGACACCAGGGCTGAAAGGGTTAAGGGTGTCTGTTACCGGTTCGTTCACCTCAGTGAAAACCTTCAAATGCGACCTTAAGCATGAGTTCAAACGGAAAAATTGCAATGTAGCCAGATCGCAAGCCACTGTCAAGAACAGTGAATTGTACATTCCGGAGACACGTGAAGCCACGGGTAATCGCGGTAAGGTCATTTGAACGCTATTTTGATAGGAATTTTTAACTTCGATCAGTCTCTAACGGTTAATAAAAATCGTGCAGTCACGACTGGAATCGTCAAAATTCTCGGTTCTTTAAACCCATTAATTAACCTTCAACTTTTCATTCATAATTTCTAATTAGAAAACGAATAGGAATGTATTTAAAAAAAAAAAAAAAAAAAAAAAAAAAACCCTACAGATTAATAAATAATGATATAGAAGTAATGAATTATCGTACGTCGCAGTTATGCAGGGACATGGGCCGCGACGCAGCGATTCGCGATGATTCGTCTACACCGAGCATCAAAGCGAACCTAACCTCAAAGTCGAGCGCGAAAGTACGCCTAATATCAAGAGCGCATAAGTATTTAGCGTGTTCACCTGCAGCGCATTAAAGAGGTAAATCAAATTAATCATGGCGGCTTATAAATAACGGGCGAATCGGAAGGAAAAGAAGAAAAAAAAAACGGGATTATGAATAAGGGACCGAGTAAGAAAAAAGTAAAAAGAGGAATAGCGGAGAGAAGGAGGGTGTGATGCGCGAGAGGGGGGGGGTTAAAATTCTCGCATTCCCGCTAAAGAGGAGAGAGATTGACTGATTTCATTGCGGATCTGGATCTTTTATGGAACGAATCGACCGTTCACTTGAACGAGTTTTGAATTGGATTTGAATTAAGTCCGAGATGGCTCCATTAACTGACACTAATGTTGATTTTCTTTGCATTTAACCTTATACAGAAGTGTCGATTATTTGGAGGTACATCATGAACGGAATATCGAAACGTAGCAATTCATGACACGATATACGCTACCGCTCAATAATGCAAATTATTAAGAGCCGCATCATTTGTTTTTAATGATTCAAGTTTGAATCTTGAGTTTCACTATAGCTTGTTCCACACAAGATTGGATTTGGCACTTCTATGGTTTTCATGAAAACATCAGCTTCTTACTGTTCCTGACAAATCAGGTTGCCCTATCTGAGGATGGAAGCTGGTATTCTTGTTCAAAGCTACAATTATTGTCAAGTATCTTGGGACAGCCTATATCTGTGAATGTATTTACTTGTTGCTTGGAGAGAATTTTTCACTGTAACTGGCATTACAATTTGCAAATTACACGGAACATTATTGACAGTAAGTAAAGTACAGCGATGCCCTGAAATTCAATTGATCTAAGACTCGGAAATTATAGGCGATCAATGTTTCCCCCCCCCCCTTTTAATACAAAAGTTGAGTATTTAAGTTATAAGTAGTTAAATGTAATAGTAAGTTTAGTATTTCTTTTGACCTAACGTTAACTTTTATTTTTATTTCTACAAACTTTTATCATTTTTCAATTCTTTATTATCGTTAGATATCAACATTATTTTCATTATTTACTTATTATTTTTCTTTATGCGCTCATTTTATCCGAACTCTTTGATGGATTTTCGTTCCTCTTTTGCGGAGCGATCGTGATAGCGGGGTCCGAGCTTAGCCGGATTAATCCTCAAAGCAATTAAGTGGTTTTCCGGGGAAATAGATTTACACGACACCAAAAGGAGAGCTCAAACACGCTGAGGATTCCAATCGAACGTAAATCATGCAAAAGAACTAAATCGAACAGCGCGGCGCACAGTGGGGCGTGTCAATGGGAGAGGCCGCGGACATAGAATCGCAACTTAAATGCGCATATCTTTGTTATAATACGCAACGTAGAAGTTTGAAAGTGGTTTCATCGGTTTTATCGTAAAATTGTCTACAAGAATCACCCTCTATAGTTTGTTTTTTGACCGTAAAAATATTCAAATTAGGATTTTTAATCACAAATTCCTTGTCCGAATTTCATTGAATCGTTCCACTGTGCGGCGCTTTGAATTTTGAATGAACGATTTTGCCCGACCGGCGGCGATTCTTCGCGAAGAGAGAGAGAGAGAGAGAGAGAGAGAGAGAGAGAGAGAGAGAGAGAGGGAGGACGAGACGAAGAGAGAGCGTCTGCAATAACGCTCGAGCGTTTCAGGAAAAGGTAGAGTCTAAAAATAGAAGAGAGAGCGCATATTTATTTTATTTATTTTTGTGGGAAAACAGCGAGATTTCGACGAAGAGAGGTGGACTGGTGGAGGGGACCGAAGTAAGTCTACGCTAGCGCTCTCCAAAGGTTTTTCTCTATTTTCTTTCCCGCGTATCTTTCGTTTCATCGCTCCGTCCCTCTCTCTTTCTCTCTCTCCCTCTCTCTCTCTCTCTCTCTCTCACTCACTCTCTCTCTCTCTCCCTCTCTCTCACTCTCTCTCTCTTTCTCTCTATCTCTTTCAGTAGCGTTCATTCTCTCGCTACTCCTTCCTTTTTCCCATTTCCCCCCTCTCTCTCTTTCTCTCTCTCCCTCTCTCTCTCTCTCTCTCTCTCCTTCTCTCTCCTTCTCTCTCTCTCTCTCTCTCTCTCTCTCTCTCTCTCTCTCTCTCTCTCTCTCTCTCTCTCTCTCTCTCTCTCTCTCTCTCTCTCTCTCTTGCTAGTAAAATTTTTTGAGAGAAATTAAGCGAAGCGCAAGCGTGGAAAAAATAATAACAGCGAGGAGCCGGAGCAAACAGTTGGACCGAAGTGTGCGAGACCCCTAAACAAATCGCGTAGCGTGAACGAATCTCCAAGCGGTACCCACGTGCGCTTGCTAATTTTCTTTTTTTCCGCCCCGCGGAGTGCAGCCCGCCGCTCGAAAATTCGGTGTTTTTTTTTTTTTTTCAAAAACCGCGCGGTTCCGAACCCTTATTTTTTAAGATCACGTGATTTTGTTTTGTTTTTTTGGTTGTATTATTTTTTTTTTTTCTCTCTCTCGAAAATCCGCTCCTCCGAACATTTTGTTGAATAAAAAAGTTTTGTGAGTGACCTTGGAAAAAAAACACCGCCGTTTAAAAATGTCGATGTCAAAAACCAGCAAATCCTACACATATCGTTCCACAGGAGGTGCTAACGATGTTAGCATCGAATACTCTCACGATCTAAGTGCTCTTTCTCGGCTCGAGGTACTGATTATCAATATAACTATCAATATAATTATCAATATAATTATTAATATGTTTGTAATGCTACGGTTTGTAAGTTTTACTGATAAACTAATTGATAAGTCTGTGAACCTAAGAATTGGTTTGATTTATCACTTTCAAATTGATGTAGGTTCTTTTGACAAGGTTGAGTTGAGGATGCAATTCAGAAACTTCACTTGGCTCAAGTAATTAAGTCAAGTCGATTCAAGTGAGACAAATTCAGGGGCTGTTGGGAAAAACCACGCATAAAACAGAGGATATGCTCGTTCTGCAAAATTCATATTTCAAAGTGTTGTTTGGCGTGATTCTGATGAAATAAACGGGTTGTTATTTTTAGCTGACAAACGATCTAAGCCTCAATTTTCAGGCAAGAAATAACAATTCGTTTAACTCATCAAAAACACACAATAACACTTTGTATATATTATGATTTTTTCAGAACTAGCACACCCTCTGTTTTATGCTCGGTTTTTTCCCCCAAAAATTTCCTCAATTTGCGATTCAGAAAGGCTCACAGTAAACCGGCGACTTTTGAGAAATATTGTGTTTAGGGTTTATATGATAAATAGATAACGAGCTCCCTTAAAATTCTCCCCCCCCCCCATGAGATTTATCTTGATAGGAAAACGACTTGTTTTCAAAGTGTCTCTGAATTGCCGATTTATGTCTAATTCTTACTTGAACATTCCTTGAATTTTCCTCGAGCTATATCAAAGCGTTTTGGTTTAAGGTGTGCTTATGAATTGCGAATTGAATCCAGAAGGATTTTCAACTTGGATTCAAGTCAAGTACATGTAGATTTCAAGTGAAGTCGCTGAATTGCACGCCTAACTTCGTCGTTTCAATTAATTTGCTTCATTGCTTGTGGAAGTGATGGACTGATTGATATCAGCCCATGCGAACTAATTTTAGCCCCACGACTCTTCCATATTGTATTTTTATCAAAGTTCTTTTAGATAATTGTCAAACTTTAGCTGAAAGTTTTGCTGATTGTATTTGATCAGTTTATAATTAGGTATGGATAAGATTTGCCTTGAAGAATCTTACATTACTTAGGAATTCTCGGAAAGATACTGTATGACAAGTTAGTATATATTTGACTCGAGCGTTTAAACGTCTCGGGTAAAATAATTTCAATATAATAAGGTAGGCGGTGAACTTTAAGTCAGGAGCTATTCCATATATTTATGACAATGCAGTTGACATACTAGTGTTGAAAAAGTAGGTATGAATGGTTGGCCATTGAAAAAGAAAAGTGTGAAGGCTGCCGGTTCAGATGAATACCCCTTCGATAAAGTATTACAATAGGTGGAAGTTGAAAGTAATAGGAATTACAATACTGTTTTAACTATAGTCGTAATAGCACAATTGGGAGTGGAAAATCAAACTTTTATTGAACTTTGTTTATTAACCCTAAACTTTTAGAGTTTATGATATCAGTCACTTTGATCAAATAAAGAGAAAAAAATGTAGGATTGGGGGGAGAGAATAAACTGTCCACATTATCTGTTAGGTATTTTAAGTATTGCAAAGACGAAACTATAAATTTGCCTGAAATGGAACCTTTCAAAAATTTGATGAACGTCTAAATTTCTTGAAATAAAAAGAGAGGACAAAAACAAAATGCAGCTTCCTTTAATGAGCTCCCATAAAATTTTGACAGTAAGTCAAGGATTGAAACAATGTTCAAGTGAGACAGAAGAAAGAAGAAGAAAAGATTTTCTTTAGAGCATTAAAAATCTCCTTTCTCTAGAATTTTAGTTTTACTGAGTCTCGTCGCCTTGTAGAAAAGACTAGATTTGAGGAAGGCATGCATTGTTTTGAGCTCACTCCAGTGGCGTCACGTGCCAACTGGCAACGTTGCAATTTGACCATTTAAAACCATGTAAAATATCGATTCGAGGGAGTGCACTGTGCACCTCCAAGTTGGAGGTTCCAACAGTTCGACCTTTTATATGGATTTAAATGGCCAAATTGCAAAGTTGCCAGATGACACGCGACGTCACTGGCTCACTCTTTGACAACTGCAAGCTAATGATTCCTATGAATCTCCATGCATCAGATATATTTTACTATAGTCTAGATTCTACGTATAAGAAAAAAGAGTTAAAGTCTCTACACAATCCCGCAAGATCACACATTTTCTATAAATTCAGATTCTCAAGAACTTTTTTCGAACAATTCCCCCTCTTATAAGTCTAATCACGTCGGTAAAAAACAACGTGTATTTTCACCTAATGTAGCCAAAAATAGACGTTGGATTGGATCAGTGACTAAGCGTGTAGTCTAGCAACGTTGCATTTTGTTCATATCAACTCATGGAAAAGGTCAAATTCGAGGGTGTTCGTTCACCATTTTTCTGACACTTCGATATTTTTCATGGGTTTAAACGGACTAAATACAATGTGGTCAGATTTCACGTTTCAAATCTGGTTTTTTGTACTGAGCATGTCTACATGTATTTTAAGGTTTTATTATAGATCTATGACCTGCGAAAAAAATCCTCTAATCAAAATCGTTCTTAATAAAACTGTCTATTATTTTCCAAAGAGTCTAAGATGTTTTAAGGTACGCTTCCAAGAGGTAATCCTGTGAAACCTGAAATACCTACATGGAATTTACAAAATTCTTTCAAACTGACCGAGTTTTGAAAGAATGAAATTCTAATTAACCAGGATATTTTTTCTTTTGCAATGCATAATACCACCTTTTGCGTTTTGCGCCGTAATAAACAGTGTTGCAAAAGTTGGCAAATAAACATCCCCACTTTCACGTTCAATTGTATGATTTTGTATATTTTTCACCAGATCTGCCAGCAATGGTAATAAGGTAAAACGCGGGAATTGAGAAAGAGTATTGAGCAATAAAACCGTTTATGCGATCGTATTTATTTGAACGATTTCAACAGCACATCTAGGATAACCAATGAATTGAGGCCTCATATTCTCACTGAGCGGTCGTTAAATTGTTTTAAAAATAAAGTCCAGCAAAATACGTGCTCGTAGCGTAAGAGAAAAATAGCAGTTACTCTCTATGCTGCATTCAACAGAGAGATGCTGTTTGTTTTCTGCAACACAATGAAAAAAGAAAATTTAAGCGATCCTAGACAATTTCTGTGCGGACTCTACCTTTTTTGTTTGTTTGTACAGTTGCTCTTTGTTTGGTCCAGAGAATATCCATCGTGAGCGAAAAAAAATTGACCCTCTAAGTCGAAAGTCCGAAAAATCAAAAATCGACAAATAAAATAATGATTGACTGTAAGAATATTGTCTTGTGACCAATGCTCGGATCGTAGCTCCAAGTCAGAGCTGCCGATTTGCGTAGATTTCATGACATTTTTAAATTCACCGATGATTCCACCGGTTGAGAAAAGATTACACACTTCAGTTCAATGTATGACTGAAATGCATGAAAATACTCGCATCTGTAGGTAATCTTTTCTCAACCGGTGGAGTCGTCGATGACTTTAAAAAACTTGCGGATATTTTAATTAATTAGCAGCGTTTTAACCGATTGAGAAAATATTTCAGATCCGAGTATTATCGTGCGTTACAGTCATACTCTGAATTGCACTGTGTAATCCTTTCTCAAACGGTGGAATCATCTGCGAATGGAAAAATTTCATTTAATCTACGCAAATCGGAAGCTCTGATCCAAGTAGACATTTTGAGGTTGCACTCTTTGATCAAAACGTAATACTCCCAAAAATCTGATTTATAACTTTGCATAAACGAAACTTTACTAAAAAAGAACAATTTTCCATTGCTGAGAATCCAGTGGCGGCGCGTGCAATATGGCAACAACATTTTTTCTCCATTTGAACCTAAGAAAAACAATCGATCTTCAGGAGGTGCGATGCACCCCCAAGATATCGATACATTTGCATAGGTTTTAATGGCAAATAAGCATGATTGCCAGATTGCACGAGCCGCCACTGTGAGAATCCCATTTGAATTCAAAATAATTTGGATGTATCCTAACGGGGAAAATGAACACTGATTCCATCTCTAATAGAAGACATCTTTTACTTTGCAATTTGCTTTCTTTGAAGCAGTAAGAGTGTCAGTTTTTCTCACTTTTTTTTTCAAAAAGAAAAGAGGGGGGGGGGGGGAAACGACGCAATCAGGGTGTAAGCAAGGTCCTTAAAATAACGCATGATTCAATAAGTAATTAAATTTAAAAGTAACCGATTTATCAATGAACACTGAACATTGCAACACTGATCACGTGGCGTGAATTCTTTTTCACTTGCGTGTACTTTGTTGTGGCCCGTGAGGCGCACGTTTGAAAGCGAAAATGATTTTCGCTCGTGCCTCGCCAATTATTTCAGGCATTCGCCAATTAGAAAAGTACAGTAGCGCACCGAGGGTTTCTTCATCTCTCTCTTTTCTCCATTAAGAAACGTATGTTAGACAAGGATGGGCAAGGGGATAAAACCCCCTCCTTCTGTCCTTTTCCTACTCATACATTCAAATGGGAAATGAGAGAGATGGATATCCTGGTTGCGCCAGTGGAAAAGTATGTTTCAAACCACAGCGACAGTGATC
>VMOF01000024.1:67390246-67408870 GCA_011764245.1 Trialeurodes vaporariorum | reverse complement strand
TGATTTATTTTCCTTTCCACGCATTCCAGATGATCAAAGAGTAAGTTTTTAGATTTAAAAATTGCATTGATTTTAATCTTAATTTGTTTCAGACAACTAGAAATGTTTACAAAACTGTAAGTAATCAAGTGCAAATTACGTGTTTAGAAACATCAACTGATGCCGTATATATGTCCCACCCATGAGCACCACTTCCCATGTGTCTCACTGATTGAGATAAATGAGCTGTCAAAAAATTAAAATATTAAAAGAATGAGGTTTTCTGAGCAGCGATACTCGACAACTTATTAATAGAAAAGCTCTTAAAATGTAGTAAAAGAGACGTATATAAGCTTTCCTTTTTGCTCAATTTCTCGTTAAATTTTGTTTACTTACATACAACTAGAACAGTATCATAATTTAACGAGTAATTTAAAAAGAGTAGTCATCAGCGTGATGTTTCTATTCTTGAGTTATTGCAAGAAGACCCCGTGATTTTGCATTCCTAGCACATGAATTGTTCGTCTCATGCGCATGTAAAAGTATTGAAAATAGTAGCGAAGCGTGGAATCTGCAGCGGCGGCTCGTGCAATGTGGCAACAATGGATTTCCTCCATTTAAAACTGTGTAAAATAATCGATTACTTGGTGAGGCGCAGCGCCTCACCTAGTATCGATCTTTTTGCACACGTTTAAATGGCAAAAGTGCACGGTTGTCGGATTGCACGAGCCGCCACTGGGAATCTGGCCATACGTTGTACAGTTTCCATTTAAACCAATGTAAAAGGTTGAATGCGAAGGATTTCACCGAACATCCAATAGCTCAATCTTTTTCATGAATTTAAGTGGGCACATACAACGTTACCTTGCACGCTACGCCATTGATTGAAAATAGTGGCGAAGCATGCAATCTGGCGACGTTGCATTTTTATCATTTAGAGTCAATTTAACCCACGTATGCCTAAAATTATTTGAAATTTTTAGGTGTTTTTCTCAAAAACACAATTTGAGAACTAAAAACACGAAAAAATTAAAAAAAAACCGAATTTTTTTAGGGCAGCTAAATTTTGCGTGCTGAAATCTACCAATATTGGGTTTTGAGTAAGATTGGTGCAAATTGACCAAAATTTGGTCCTTAAATAACACGACAAGTGGCTCGCTAATGACCCTCGGGGCATATATGGGTTAAAGGACGAAATTGTGGATGCTCACCAAATACACTCTATGAGTTCGAATTTTTTTCAAGGCTTTAAGATGATTCCAGGGTCGATTGGTTGGAACCGTATGCTGAAAGTACAAAATTGAGGAACGTCCGCACATGTGCAATTAATGAGCATACTTCAGGAAGATACCCTGAAAGTTTCAAGCTAAAACACTCAAAAATAAATCCTGGATTTATAAAATACGAATATTTCCTTAAGCCTTAATGACTGCGAGAGTGAGGCAGAGACAAAAGTATTATTATCACTCGCACACACTCTGACGGAATGAATTTCATAATTTATGGCTTTAACACTCAACTAATTTTGCTCGTTTTGGGCTCAAAAAGTTCATAAAAAAATACGCAGGTGCTGACACTCCTGGCTCTTGGCTTTTGCATTTTTATTTGGATTCAATTTAAAATACCAAAACACTAAAATACCACGACTTTTCTCATAAGCAACTTGTGACGCTATCCATCGGATTGAAGTCTTTGCCTGGAATCACGTTAAACAGACGAAATGAAACGCTGTTAGATTTAATGCTACGCCACTGGTAAAAGTCCTATAGGTATACATCGTGTGCGTATTTTTGGATATCGGTTGTTTAGTTGCAAAACCAAGTTCCTGATTTTTTTTTTTTTTTTTTTTTTCGGAATTGTTGATAATTCGATGGGCTCGGTTAAAAAAAATCTAGCGAAAAACACTGAAAACCGGTAAGCTCCACAACTGCAGGAAAACTGAGGCTATTCCTCAAAGGAGAGCCTAATATCAGGGTTGCCAATGGGTCTGTTGCACACTTCGGCTAGAGCGTTTTTGAGTATCAATTCTTATGTAAAAAGCGGTAAAAATAACAATGGCAGCATCAGAAAACACCAAAATTCATTAATAAACTCACAAATTGCGAAAAACACAAGACACTATTCACCCCTGTATCTTTCCACCACGATGCACGATATTTCGCGAAATTAGCGCGGCACATTCAAAAAATAACACGGCCGACTGTCATCACAGCTGACTTCAAAACAAATAAACAGTAAACACGGACGGCGTCTGTTTGAATTCTTACGTCTCAATATCCTCAATTCCACACAAAATATTAAGAGAGGTACGGAAACCGACATTTGTGTCGAAAACTTATCAAAATGAAACAATAACACGCATGAGTTCCAAGAATGATTCCAACTTCAATCATCATCTTTGGAATTCCTGCGTGTCATTGTTTCATGTTGATAAGTTTTCGACACAAATGTCGGTTTCCGTACCTTTCTTAATCTTTTGTGAGGAATTGAGGATATTGAGACGTAAGAATTCAAACTGACGCCGTCCGTGTTTGCTGTTTATTTGTTTATGAAGTCAGCTGTGATGACAGTCGGCCGTGTTTATTTGAATGTGCCGCGCTAATTTCGCGAAATATCGTGCATCTCGTATCGTGGTGGAAAGATACAGGGGTGAATAGTGTCTAGTGTTTTTCGCAATTTGTGAGTTTATTAATGAATTTTGGTGTTTTCTGATGCTGCCATTGATATTTTTACCGCTTTTTACATAAGAATTGATACTTAAAAACGCTCTAGCCGAAGTGTGCAATAGACCCATTCCTGGTTAATTATCCGAATTTCTTAGTTGATTCTGTGTAAAAGTTGGTAATTTATAGGAAAATCTGGCAACATTCCTTACAATATACCTGGTGTGCTCTTCCAGAAAATGACTCAATGAACTACAGTCCTTATTTTTTTGAAGGAGCGCACCTGACGTTTCTTGTACCCTTCCTCAGAAAGTAGTTCCAGTTATTATTGGACATTTGGACATCAAAAACTCGTTACTCTCAACTCTGTGAAAAATTGGTATGTTGGTTGCAGATGCGTGGGTTTTGCTCTTAAGCAATCGATAAACAAACGTAAATGTTGGTGATTTTATTTTTTGATGAACCTGTTGCTCCCTTCGTTAATGTCTCTCATGTATTGAAACAAAGATATCTGCGCGTGATTCCCCGGTCTGCTCGGCAAAGACTATCTAAAATATAAGAATATACGAATACGCTTGACCATGCTATGTAGAGAGCCACAGAGAAGAAATGATTGTTGATTGTTCTGGTATGAATAGTAAAGGGACGGGTCAGTGCGATTAGGCAACCATGTTTTTTTGCCATTGAAACAAATAAAAAAGTACCAATGGGTCTGTCGCATACTTTTGCTACAACAATATAGAACCTTGATTCTAATGTAAAATTCGGCGAAAATAACGATGCGCACATTAAAAACGTTCAAAATCCACTCATTAACTCACGAAATCACTTCAATTTTAAACAGCCCGCGCTACACTAGACACTATTTGCACCGGTATATACTACTACATAGACGGAACCACCGTGCATAAGTAAACAACATCGTAACTACAAAATTATGGAATTCCGTTCTAAATACATGAACTATTGGTTGCATTTGCTGTCTGGTCTTTTTGGATTATCAAGGATTACAAAATAATATAAGAAATGTACGCATATAAATGAAACATTCCAATGTTTGTAAGTTCTGTTCATGTTTACATAAACGAGATGGTTCCATCTATGTAGTTATAAGTCGGTGATATAGTGTCTAGTGTAGCGCGGGTTGTTTGAATTGGAAGGTATATTCTGAGTTAATGAGTGGATTTTGAAAGTTTCTAATGTGCGCATCGTTATTTTCGCCGAATTTTACGTTAGAAACAATGTGTCATATTGATGTAGCAAAAGTACGCAACAGACCCATTACTTGGGGGTTCAATGAACCTTCTAAAGATCGATTATTTGAAATAGATCTTGATGTAGAGAATCCGATATTACTACGCTGCACGAGCCGCCACTGATATAATGGCCGACATCTTTAGCTGTTTGCAGAAAATATATAGATTGAGACGGGTTCTTCTGCTGTAGCATACCGAGGAAGCGCCTCTGTCGCACATTGAATCGGATCATACATTTTTTTGGACACAAAAAGTTTCAAACTTTTTTACTCTTAAAACTTAAAAAAGTTTTAGTATTGATCATTTTTAAGTATAGTTCCTATCATATTATCCGATCTATTTAAGTCAGTAGAATTATTTTTGTTACTCTTATCATAGACATATTTCCAATCTATACATGTAACTATACGTCCAAAAAAAACCTTATGTTTCAATCCTTTGAGCGACGATTTGATTCCATGCCTGCCTTTCCTGTTTCACGTGAAGTTAATATGTTGTTCATGATAATATATTATTGCACACGTTTCATGAAATATTGTGTACTTACTATATATCTTTAAATGTACATCGATCTATTTTTGCATGCTTCATTCCATGTATTGTATGATAAAAATTCTAAGTTCCAACCCAACGTAAGTTTACGTTTGAAAAGGAACGCATGCAATTTCGTCTCGTTTATTAGACTTAGTACAATAATTTACTGCCGAATGTTACCCCGGTTGTTTTCCTTCCTGTTTTCTAAAATTCCTCCGAATACATGGTAAAAAAATATCGATGGGACTTTACCATGTCGAGGGATTAAATCGATGCTTGTTGAAGGGTTAACTGAGTGGAGCGCCACACTTTCGTTTGATATTTTTATATAAAAAAATAAAAAAAAAAAAAATAAAAAGTGGCAAAAAATCAGTTGAATTTTTTTCAAAAATCATTGTTTTCGACCTTTTAAGCTGGATTTATAACTTTCCAGGGACATTTTTGGGTTTAGTCATCTTGATGGTTTATAAATGATGATTTTACGAGAAATTTATATTTTGATTTTTTGCCTCTTTTTGACGATCTCAAACTAAACTATAGTGCGCCAGTTACTCTGTTTGCAAATTCTTTTTCCACACTTTATTCTTTCAAGTAGTTCTGCAAGAACAATTTAGATTAAGATGGAATTTTAGGACCTTTGTGATCACTGTGTTACACGAGTATCAAGAGTCGAAAGTAGAATTTCGAGTAGCATAACTGGCCCATTGTATAACAAATGATACGGAAGAGGTTTGTGCAATTTGGTAACAATTTTTATTTTCCTTTATTTGATTGTATGTTAAACAATCGATGTGATAGTGAAGCAGTGCTTCACCGCAATATTCGATTGTTGTGGATAGATTCAAATGGAGGAAAAACAGTTTGCCAAATCACTTGAGCCACCATTGATAGAGGTCGTTTCAGAGGTGTAGACGCACCTAGACCGATAATCTTTGGAAATTTTTAACATCATTTCTCATGTAACAAAATGAAAATGTTTCCGAGCGTTGGTATTTCATTGAGGAACGCTTTAAAATCAAAAGTTCAAAGTAGGAGGCAAGTTTTGTTATGATTTGAAGGAATGAAAATTAAAAGTTCGCCAAAGAGATTATGGCCAAGGTGCGCCTAAACTTCTAAAACGAGCTCTATGATAAAAAACATGCGAAGATTACTAGAGATCATATCATTTCCTGAGCAAAGTAAGTTCGCGTCAGTGCCATCCCTTTTTCGTCGAAGGTGGCTCGAGAATATACCCTGGTAAAAGTTTTTCATTGGTGACCAATAAAACGGTTCCAATTCTCCAGTGACCAATGAATTTTTCATTGGTGACCAATGAAAATTTTATTGGCCACTGGAGAATTGGAACCGTTTTATTGGTCACCAATGAAAAACTTTTACCAGGGTAATGCATCGTAATTGTTCTCCCATTTGAACGCATGCGAAAGAATCGATTGTTGGAAGTTTGGTTGAATCCAATAGCAAGATCGGCTCTTTCTCATGAGTTCATGTGAAGGAGATAATCCATAAATCATAAGTTACGAGCCAACATCGATCGACATTTTTATTTTTGATAATTATTGATCCTCGTTCAACACACTTTTGTTGTTTTGGGTTGGTTTTGTTTTTTGATTCCAACTTTTTCCCTTCCTCAAACTGCATATTTTCATGTCAGTGTTTGGAGAAGTTTCCTTTTCTTTTTTGATCCCAACGTTTTCCCTTCCTCAATAAACTGCATATTTTTATGTTAGTGTTTTGGAGTAATTGATTTTTCTTTTCTTTTTTGAAAACCCTATGAGTTTGTTTTTTTTATATATATATATATATATATATATATATATATATATATATATATATATATATATATATATATATATATATATATATATATATATATATATATATATATATATATATATATTTTGTGGATTCCTTTTGAAAATTTAGACCTCATCCCGTCGAAATCAATAAAATTTCGATCTAGTGAGATTGGATCAGGACTTTGCGATGCAATGCTGATTTGAGCCATTGTTCTTTTTAATTCATCCGCTCAGAAATTTCGTGAATTTTCGAAGCAACTTTTAAGAATCAAAGTAAGACTTTGATAGTTATAAAAAGAACAGGATTTTCATTCTTTTTAGATTCAAATTATATTTAGACATATTTCGAACTACTTTTAAATGTGAAAGCTGGCTGAAGATACGCCAAACATAAGAGCTAAGTGATTATTCTATGTTGATATGACGCTAATGGTTTTTTTCTATCTTTCCTTTTCTCGCAGGATAAGATCCGACTTCTTCAAGAAGACATCGAGTCAGAAAGAGAACTTCGCCAGAGGGTAAGTTATTTTCTCAGATTTAAAAAAAAAAAAAAAAAAAAAAAAATGTGCGGCAGTCACAGAGTGGCTACGACCATTTTGTTCCTTTTAAAATTGAGTTTGCTACCACCATATAAAACGCCGTATGACTGTAGCGGCTATAATCATGGATACCATGGGCGGATTCAAGAATTTGTCTTTCTCTCTCTCACCCCGGCCTTTTAAATACGTGCGTCAGAAAAGGACAGAGCTAGGGGCTAAAGTCATGTGATTTATGCCCCCTAAGCTATCCTTTCCTATCAACTGTCTTCAAACGGCCGGAGAGAGAGAAAGAGATAGAGTGAGAGAGAGATAGAGTGAGAGAGAGAGAGACAGAGAGAGAGGGAGTGTGAGAGAGAGAGTTGGGGGAGGAGATAGAGAGAGAGAGGAGGGAGATATATAGAGAGAGAAAGAGTGAGAGGGAGTGAGTGAGAGAGAGAGAGAGAGAGAGAGAGAGAGAGGAGAGAGAGAGAGAGAGAGAGAGAGAGAGAGAGAGAAATTCCTGTATGCGCCCATGTTTAGTACGTTTTGAAAGTGAGTAAACTCTTTGAAGGAACGTAACTCCTTGAAGGAACGTTATACTTGAATTGCAAATCCATGCTTTACCGCGAGTATCAATAACTGTATCCATGATCAAACGAGTGAATTATTGAAAGTTTCGAGAATACAAAAGTAAAAGGAGCTCAATCAACTTCAACCCATGTCAAACAAACGCTTTTGCGAGGTTTGCGGGAATGCGGGGCCTTGAGATGTGCCACTGAATTTTTGGAGTCTGGTTTTGCAACCCCCCTCCCCCTCAACACACTCCCCTGCAATTGTTCTCGTGGAAGCACGGCCGTCCGATTTCACGCAAGGCGCCACCACTTGTTCGAACCGCTCGCTCTTACGTAACGTGAACTCATGAAAAATTTGATGGCTCTCAGTCAAATATTCCCGGCGTTGATTTATTGATGAATTTGATGACTGATGCTGCTCCGTGGCGTGACCTTTCGCGGAAAAGAATGTTCATCTCTCACCCTCGTGTAACTGCATTATGAGCCGAAGATTACGACTGGTCCAGACATACTGCCAGAGGTATACCAGGTGTTAGACTCATTGGCGCCTCGCATGGCTGGTCGTGAATTTTAATACACTGATATCACCTCCATTTTAATCAGAGCTGCCGATTTGCGTAGATTTAATGACATTTTGAAATTCAACGAAGATTCCACCGGTTGAGAAAAGATTACATAGTTCAGTTCAATGTATGACAGTAATGCACGAAAATACTCTGATCTGTAATCTTCTCTCAATCGGTGGAAACGCCGTTAATTAATTAAAATATACCGGTTGAGAAAAGATAAAAGACGCTAGTATTATCGTGCATTACAGTCATACACTGAACTAAACTCTGTAATCTTTTCTCAACCGGTGGAATCTTCGGTGAATTTCAAAATGCCATTAAATCTACGCAAATCGGCAGCTCTGATTTTAATGTATGGCAATGAATGGATCCTCACGAGAAGCATTTAAATCGTCCAACACTAATCGGTTTTCTTGTCTTTATTTATAAGTGAGAGAAACGATACTTTTCAATCCACTAGCATTGCATTGGTGTGCGCCAAAGAGTAAACTAGAGTCGCGATTGAATGGAAGGCCTGCGTGGTCAACGCAGATAAGGGATCGGAAACGCGGGCTGGTCTCTGATCGGCTGAAACTGTTTTAGGCCTTACGGAAATTAACACGTGGCTTTAGTTCCGGGACGTTTATCTCAAAACCTGTGCAAAATTGCGTGTAAACAATTATTACGAGACAATTTAGCAGAATTTTCTCAAAAAAATTGATATGTCATAAGTGCCACTTTATTGAAAATTCGAAATGACTGTCTCAGTTGAAAAGTACGCACAATAGTGTGTTTACATACTAGGCGTGTGTTTAAGTAACTCACTATTCACTAATAAAAATAACATGAAAATAATGTGAATAGTTTCAGTAAATTATTCATGATTATTCAAAAGTTAATTTTTGCCCAACACTGTGTCACCCACGTGATCACGTGATCATGTAACTCGGGACGAATAATTAATCTAGCCTTCACCTCTTCTAACCAAGTCGTTGGGATTGTGTTTCAAAGACAGTGAAGATTAAATTTACTCAATTAAAATTTTAAGAATTTCAACTCTAACATTGACCCACAAAACGGGGGTTTCTCTTCATTTTATACATTACAGTCAGCCGCGCGTGAATATTTCAGCAAAACTTTGCCTTAAACTTCCGGCTGACCTCAAGACAATAAAGTGATATTCGATAATTAAGTCGAGGTGCTGTCGCGGCTTCCGTATCATGTGTTAGCTTTGGAATGTGGGAAAAATTGGCAAACAACAGTTGGCTAACGTGCGATGAGTATAAAGTCACCGACAGTTCGTTGGTGCAAAACTTTTAACAAAACATTCAACCTCAAAACGAAACGTAAGATTATCTGAAAAATGATGTAAAAATACTAGAGATTCATCCTCTGAGTATAAACTTGAGTCAACACTGGGCCTTACCAGGGCTGCCGTTTTGCGTATAATCAATGCTATTTTTTTATACACCGATGATTCCACCGGTTGAGAAAAGATTACACAGTTCAGTTCAGTTATGACTGTAATGCACGAAAATACTCTGATCTGTAATCTTTCCTTAATCAGTGGAAACTCCGTTGATTAATTAAAATATCCGCAAGTTTTTTAAAGTCATCGAAGACTCCACCGGTTGAGAAAAGATTACAGATACGAGTATTTTCATGCATTACAGAGATACACTGAGCTGAACTGTGTAATCTTTTCTCAACCGGTGGAATCATCGGTGAATTGAAAAATAGCATTGATTATACGCAAAACGGCAGCCCTGGGCCTTACAGATTTCAAAGACGTATCAAACTTTTAACTTAGAGAGAAGTATTCACTCGCAATAAGCTCACTTGGAAAGGTATTGGTATGTCTGGTTTTGTTTTAGAGTTTATTGTGTCCCCTTTCTGAATCAGGTTGAAAACGACTATAGTAAGCAATAAATAAAAAAAAAAATTAAATGGAAAAAGATATAATTCAACCTTCTTCAAAACAAATCAGACGGACGAGTACTTCGTTTTTATATCTATCTTTTTCAAATTAAAACCTTTAAAAATATTTGCTGTAAAAATGTGTCTCTAAATTTACCAAGGGTTTTCATAAATTGAATTTAAAATAGTGAGTAGGTATTTATTTTTATTATTTACTTATACTTGTCGCTTTTTACCAGAATATAAACGCGCCCATTAATAATATTTTCTCAAAATTTAGTTCAATTATTAACTGTTTAAACCTCGTTATTGGGATAGCTTATTGTGAGCTGTGTCACGTGTGTCTCGAGTCATGTACAGCCACCAAATAAAACCCCTAAATACATACGACCCTAAACGACCCTTAGCATGAAGAAAAAAAAATAAAAAAATAAAGTAAAATATAAAAAAAAATGAAAAAAATGAAAAACTAAATAAATAAATAAATAAATAAATAAATAAATAACTAAATAAATAAATAAATAAATAAATAAATAAATAAATAAATAAATAAATAAATAAGTAATAAACTTTAAAAAAAAACAAACAAAAAAACAAATAAAAATCCTACATGCACGAAATTCCTACTCCCCCCCCCCCCAAATCCCAAAACTTTCGGTAGCCCTGTGGTACCGCTAAGGAAAGTGAAATTGAAATGAAACATTGCGAAATACTTATTAGTGTCGTTGATCTTATTCAGTGTATAATGCACAGTGCACTTATAGTCGTATGTATACGCACGGCATTACAATGTTGCTTGAGATAATGCCCCCGTATTTAAACTGTTAGGCTGGTATTAACACTCTTTGAGTCTCGCCAAATTCCTCGCCGATGGATGCGAGTTCGTTGCAAGCTTGCATCACTCATCAACTTTTTTTGTTTGTTTCCCACTCCTCCCCTCCCCTCCTCCTCGCCCCTCCCCTCATCCTTTTCTTTCCGACGACGCACATCATGAAATTCATCATGAAATTCATCTCATATGCAATGCATACCAATTTCACGATATTTTTAGCCACTTTCCATGCAGTCACGTATCTTTGCGGTTTTTAAACCCAACTTCTTTTTATAGATAACTCGATGTTATCTCGAAACACTCGTTTTTTGCGACATTCAAGGTGATTCCAGGCAAAACCTTTCCATATTTCAATCCGATGGATAAAGCACCCACTAATCGCTTTTGGGCAAAGCCGTGTTTTAGCATTTTAAATGGGGCTCTTTCGAACTTTTGTTATAAGTAAATAAATAGTCCAATCTTATGTAAAGACCAGCAAAAATCACAAAAATCACACTAATAAAGTCTAAAATTCAGTTTCAACTCACATAACTGCTATAACGACAAGATGGTAATGGCGGTTCGACGCAGGTATCATGGGGGATTCCTGTCTATTGTGCCACTTTCTCTACGGAAACACAGAGATATGTCTCAATTTGATTGGAATCTCCCATGACACCTGCGTCGAACCGCCATTAAGCCCGATTCTGAGAGTGAATTTCGTGATAAAAGTGATAAAACATAACAATAATGAGGCTCTTGCAAACTTTTGCTACAGGGGAATGAAGAGTTGATTCTTGCATAAAAACTTGTAAGAATGACGATGAGTACGCTAAAATATCACGAAAGTTACTCTCAGAATCGGGCTTAATGGCGGAGAAACGCAGGTATCATGGGAGGTTCCTATCTAAATTAAGACAAATCTCTGTGTTTCCGTAGAGAAAGTGACATAAAAGACAGGAACCTCTCATGATACCTGCGTTGAGCCGCCATTACAAACTTGCCATAGCAGTTATGTAGTTTATTACTGAATTTTAAACTTTCTCAGTGTGATTTTTTTTTGCTGATTTTTAAATCAGCTTGGATTATTCATTTGCTCCCAGCAAAAGTTTGCAAGAGCCCCATTTTGGGTAGTTTTAAATTGTTGTTTTTTTCTCTTTTTTTGCCTCAGAATTTATTATTTTTTAGCCAGCTGTCCGATGTTTGCACATATGGACCATGTTGCCACAAACTCAGGCGCCACGTTTGTTTACATCGATCCCCCATGAACATCTTGTGATTCATGGAAACGGCACACTTATACTACACGTAAACTGTAGAAGAGATGGTATGCCAAGCGTCATTTTCTTTTCTAGCGAAAGCGATCGGGCTTTCAAAGAAAACTTATTTCTATCGGCCTCTCGGGTTTTAAAGCGAATTTTCGTGACTAGGCCAACGTTTTTTTTTTTTTTTTTTTTTTTTTTTGGTATTTTACACTCAACAAAGTCTGAACATAGCCTTCGCGATCTTGATCCAATAAATATAACACCACGAGTGCTCGAGAAAGCACATATTATCTAGTTAAACTTATCGAGTACATTATAAAAAAAACGTGTCAAAACTTACAGTCAAAGTTATGTCTCTTATTTTCCCCTGAGCACGCACGCTCTGCAAGCATCTTAAAGACGACAAAAGAAGTTGACTCCATAGAATTGTGTTTCTTCATTGTTAAAAAACACTTGATTTTTTACCATTTCCAACTTATTTTAATTTTAAAAAAAAAAAATCATCATTAGTTATTAGCATACCTGAGTGCCTCAACAATAATCTTTGCGGTTTGTTCAAATGTTCAAATAAAGTCACCTGCTATCCGCCATTAATGGTTTTTTAGGACCCTTCTATGATTATAAATCTGAGGGTCTATTAAAACACTTGTTTATTCGTGCACTAACTCTTTGCCCCCCCCCCAAGAATTGTGAAATTTCAACCAACAAGACCAAGGTCTATAGATGGGGGAATCTAGAGGATGGATTCGTTTGTAGATTTTTTTTTTTTTTTTTTTTTTTTTTTTTGGCACCTCTAAGAAATCATTGTCACCATAGAATCACCCTTTGTAGCGTTTACTAAAGAGTCAAAAAAATTACCTTTACAGTATTCTCTCGAATGAGCAAAGCTAGCGGCTTGCGCACTCCCAGCAGAATCTGAAATTGCAAACCCTCTGCATGTAATCGGCAATTGCCCAGCAAAATCCTCTGGCCGTCGGACCCCCCCCCCGCAATCACCCTAAAATCACCCACAATTTCATCGAATTAAATTAAAATGTGAAATGAAAATTCAAGCCGGAAGCCCGCAACCCTACTTTTGAGCGGAAGTAATTTTTTGTTTATTTTCAGAGAGAGTTTAGGGTTGTCCGAGGACCTCTGATTCCAAACACACTCTGATTCAATGCATTTTCTCCCATAAGCACATTTTTAACCTCTTATGGACCTTAACCTCTTATGGACCTTAACCTCTTATGGACCAAGCCCGAGTCTACTCGTTTTTCTCCTCTAGTCTATTTCACATTGCTCCTGTATTTAGTGATTCAGAAAAAACGCGATTCTGGAGGTTGATACTTACAAGATAAGGTTTCGTTCGTGCGCCTTCAATTAGTCGTATAGGCAATTCCAACTCCCCCGAGTACGAACAGTTAACTATAACCTATATATTCACGGAAGAGTGACGTTCTTTTGATCAAACCTGGTCTGTAAAGGGTTAAGCGGAAATTTAGGCTATTAAATCAAACAATTAATGCGACATTTTTGCGATCATGAATTATACGTCTTCAAAAATGCTTGGATCATGCCTGGTTCCGCGACTACAACTGCCGAATTCAACAAAATAACGAAATATTTGGAGGTTATAGAATCACCCGAATTCTTGCCAGATTCCTGCCCAATCAACACAACAACATTAAAATTTGGATGATTCCATTCTCCAAATGCATCGTTTAATCTGTAATATTTTGTTGAATTCGGCAGTTTTAGTCTTGAAACCAGGAATAATGGGGCTGTTGCACACTTTTACTATAAGGGATTTAACAGTCGATTCTGGTGTAAAACCCTCGAAAAATAACAATGGCAGCACTAGAAACTTCCGAAATCCACTCTTAAACTCAATAAAAGCTTTTATTTGCGAGGGCGTAATGGTGGCCGAGGGCAGTAACAATGGGAGATTCCTATCTTAATTGTGTCACTCTTTCTATGCTGACAAGGATGATTAACAGAGTAATTAGTCATCAGAGTGATGATCCACATCTGTTGAATGTTACCGCAACACCTAGTGACACCGGTGTCAAATGAAAGTCGTCTCTTATTGGTCACTTCTTGATGGAGTTACAGTATTGTTAGATGGGAATCTCCCATTGTTACTGCCCTCAGCCACCACTACGCCCGCGCAAATAAAATCGTTAATCGGAGTTTAGGAGTGGATTTCGGAAGTTTTTAGTGCTGCCATCGTTATTTTTGGAGGTTTTGCACCAGAATCGACTATTGAATCGCTTATAGCAAAAGTGTGCAACAGCCTCATTAAGCATTTTCGAGGACGTATAGAATTAAAAATCGCAAAAAGGTCGCATCAATTGTTTGATGCAGTAGCCTAAATTTCCGTTCAAAAATGCGCTTGCGGGGAAAATACATTGAACCAGAGTTCGTTTGGAACAAAAAGTCCTCAGATATGCAAAATCGATATGATATTTCGCTCTACCAAAACGGTGTTTGCTCCATGCGGCAATATCATATTAGCTTAAATCTGACACGTCTGGAGCCTTGTATCGAAGTTCGAGTTCGCATAGTTGTTTGCACGTAAACCTTACCTCGGCTTACTGCAGTAGACATAATTTTCCGCGGTTGGTTGCAAATGCGCGTCGCGGTGTTACACGCATCCACAGCGTTGCCAAATCTTCGGCCCGTGTTTTTCTCCTCCCCCCTATCTCTCTCCATTAAAACCAAATTAAAATACGAGAAATACATCAAATTATTAACCCTTAAAGACCTGACAACACTGCATTTGCATTCACATCGGTGCTCGGCCATACATATAACGAGCCCACTGCTGTGTAGTCGCTCGAGGGCTTCGTCGCAAAGTGGGTGCGAGTCAGTGTGAGAATCTGGACACAACGTGGCGACTTCAAAATGTGTATATCTTTGTTATTACGCAAAGTAGACGTTTTAAAGTGGTTTCATTGAATTTGATGTAAAAGTTCCTTTAAAAGTCTCTCCGTCTTATTTGTTTATTGGCGGTAAAAACATTTAAATTTGCATTTTTAGTAATATATTCCTTGTCCGATGTCCGGCCCCTCCAATGGGGCTGTTACACACTTTTGCTACAAGCAATTTAATACTCGTGGTCGATTCTGGTGCAAAAACCTCCAAAAATAACGATGGCAGCACTAAAAACTTCCAAAATCCACTCCTAAACACAATAAACGTTTTTATTCGCGCGAGTGTGATGGTGGCATAGGGCAGTAATAATGGGAGATTCCTATTTCATACTTTCGTCACTCTCTCTATGCCGACAAAGATGATTCACAGAAAAATTAGTCATCAGAGTATAGTGATCCACATTTTATGAATGGTGCCGTGACACCTATTGTGACATCGGTGTCAAAATGAAAGTAGTCTCTGATAGGTCACTTCTTGATGGAGTTACAGTATTGTTATATGGGAATCTACTGCCCTAAGTCACCATTACGCTTGCGCAAATAAAAGCGTTTATTGAGTTTAGGAGTGGTTTTTGGAAGTTTTTAGAGCTGTCATCGTTACTTTTGGAGATTTTTACACCAGTACCGACTAGTAAATCGCTTGTTGCAAAAGCGTGCAACAGCCCCTGAATCGTTCCCCTGTGCGCCGCACGGGCGCTGCCCGCTCGACCAATTAATTTACACTAGATTTCTGTCGGCAGAAAAAAGAGATGTAAATGACACGCAGACCAACTCTCTCTCTCTCTCTCTCTCTCTCTCTCTCTCTCTCTCTCTCTCTCTCTCTCTCTCTCTCTCTCTCTCTTCTCTTCTCTCTCTTCTCTCTCTTCTCTCTCTATCCCTCTCTCGGGGCGAATATAACCTAATTTCCCTCCGTTTCGCGTTTCGTGTTTCTTGGGTGTTCAAATGTTTTTCAAGCCAACTCACTCCTCATCGCGGCGTCTTCTCCGTTTCCTAGTGTATAAATCGGTGACCACTGTTGCCGCTGGTACACTCAACTTGCCCGGCATACGTTGACGTGGCGCTTGAAACACGAGAAGATGCGTGGGCGGGACTGCAAAAAATGGAAATGCTCAAAGCGACCCCTACGTAAAGAGCATAATAAGTCGCTTTGCATTGTTTCCAATGAGATGTACTAGCGGGGACAAAGATACCTGGTCAGAATATGCAACACGCAACACACTTAATACACGTGTTGAATGGAATGCTGTGTATTGCTTATTGCATACCCCGGCTAGGTATCTTTGCCGCTAGTAGAGTCCCTTGATGGAAATATTGTATAGGGAGTACCGACACGACACTTTATGCATTTTGACAGGAGTCGATTTTGTCGACCGCGTGAACGCATTCGAAGGTTAAGTTCGACAGTGGACCAGTGGTGGACTGGCGGATTTGCCGGCATTCCGGTCCGTTCCCATACGTTCCTCTACGAATCGACTCCTTTCGTGTGGAGCCTTCGATGTCGTCGACTCCTGCTCGACTCCGCGAGAGCCTAAAACCAACGACCAATCACAACTCGTTGAGCTCGTGTCGGTACTCCCTATACAATATTTCC
Source organism: Trialeurodes vaporariorum (assembly GCA_011764245.1). Taxonomy (NCBI): domain Eukaryota; kingdom Metazoa; phylum Arthropoda; class Insecta; order Hemiptera; family Aleyrodidae; genus Trialeurodes; species Trialeurodes vaporariorum. Next base: position 67,392,505 of record VMOF01000024.1, on the reverse strand, counting down.
ATCAAGGGACTCTAGTACAGTCAAGGACGGATAGAATATCAGACGACTCCTTGAGGTAGGCCACCTACAATGCTTAAATTCATTGAGATAAGTAAGTGTTGCGGGTGGCTTACTTCAAGCACTGGCATAACGAAACGAGTGGAGGCTCCAATGCAAATTTCTCTTGAGCCCCCCCCCCCCCCAATATCCCATTCTAGCTGTCGAGTGTTTTACGGTCATGCCACGAGAAAAATTTGAGATCGATTTCTTTGTTGTTATTTTCGTCTACGAGTACGATCAGTTACGGGGGCCCCCTAGTTTTTCCTCCCAGTTTCAGTGCCCTAACTCCCTCATACATTTGATCATTTTAAGATATTTCGAGAATGGAGCTGTTGCAAACTTTTGCTACAGGTTATTAATAGTTAATATGGGATAATACCCTTACAAAAACGATTACCACTAAAAAATCACGAAATCCACTCCTAAACTCACAAAATGCTTTTAAATGCGAGACCGTAATGCGGCCGAGGCCGCGGTTTTCTTATGGCATTGTATGCTTCTTCTTCTTCTTGGTGGTTGTTGCGAGAACACCTCGTGTAGATGGCGCTGATTGAAGATAGGGAGCCCCGATGAAAACCGCGGCCCCGGCCGCCATTACGGTCTCGCGTTATAAAGCTTTGTGAGTTTAGGAGTGGATTTCGTGATTTTTAGTGGCTAATCGTTATTTTTACTGGGTATTACCATAATCAACCATTAATAAGCCTGTAGCAAAAGTTTGCAACAGCTCCATTGAACTAGCCATGAGCATGAGCTAATTTTAACTTTTCGCAGCTGAAACTCCAATCTTATATTGAGACGGGGGTTTGGGAAATTCGTCACACTTACTTAAAGAAATTCCTGAAATTTTAAATGTTTCAAAATGACACAGAGGTCGAGTCGCTTCTGGGCTCTTCAAAAGTGTATTTTTTAAAACTTTTGACAAAAAGAAAAATCTCTGATGAAAAGGCCCCTAGAGGCTCGGGCCCCAAAGCACCGCTTCTCTGCTTCCTCAGTCGTTACGCCGTGCGCCACTGCTCCAAAGAGACTTATGACATTCTTTTTCTGCACTCTCGTAAACACTAGCAAGGTAGTCCAACCCCCTACAGATAGATTTTATGTACTTTTCAAAATAACTTTCTTCCCTCAAACAAACGTTTAATGAACCAGGTTTCCTCTGTAGATCAAAAAGATACCTCGTATCACGGTGCCTTTATGACATCTGCAGGTACTAAAATATGTTATGTAATATGTTGAATGTAATATGTAAATATGTTATGTACCCCTGAATCGCTCCTTAAATCGCGTAAAATCAAAAGTGTGCAACAACCTCATTGTCTGTCGAAGTTTATCTCAGAACGAACTGGAATGGCAGCTGAATTCAAGGATTTGCTCCTCTTTGGTAGCGTTCTAGGATTCATCCCTTCATTGTTTCGATGCAGAAAAGATTATGAATAGCAGCACTTTTTAATATACGTAGATATTCTACATCACAGGACAATGTAATCTTTTTTGCATTGATGCAGTAAACGGTCGAATTCTACCACGCTAGACCTTTGGTTTTCAGTTTGGCTGTGTCGCACGAGCTATATATATGTATATGTATGTATATTCAACAAGAAATTGTTGTTATATTGTTGTTATAAATATATGGGTTGGTTAAGTTTTTATTTATTGTACTCGTATATATTCATCTAGATGGGTGACCTGCATAACCAACAAGAAGAATTTTTAAGAAGAATTTTTTTTTTTTTAAGAATTTTTAGGTTTTTAGGTAAAATCAAGTCCATGGAGAAGAACTGAGTCTTTAAGTTCATCCAAAATCCGAACAAAATACAGCGGCCGTTTCAAATCGCCCAGTAGCGTAAGGCTTACGGCTTTAAATCTTGTTTCAATGGACAGATTTCCATTCAGGTTCCAGTGCCTCTCTATCGCGATTACTTGTAGAAGTGAAAGATACTCCGGCATAATAATGTCCCCTCTTCCATAAATCCAATGAAGGCTTGACCCCGAAATATGTTCATACGTCTCTTTTGATTCAACCAACGCGACCCTCCCTGAGGTCAAAACTTGACGCTTTGATGGACTCTCATAAGTATTGCTCGGAGTCTGAAATTTAAATACAAATTCTTTATTTTTCATAGTTCGTGTCGAATTGCCTTGCTGAAATTCTAAGAGAAATCCGTAACCGTGCGGAATCACTCGTCAACGGTTTGAAAATGAAGACCGTGACAGTTAGGAGTT